>QOVD01000366.1:0-15310 GCA_003521225.1 Tuber microsphaerosporum | reverse complement strand
GGAGGGGGAGGGGGCAGAATGAGTAGGGCGGGAAGGGAGAGGTGGAGGAGGGGTGGGGGTTTGTGGGGATTTGCCATATTGCGATCCTAGTTTCACCAGCTTAGTACTTTTTCAATATAACCTCTTAAAAATCTAGTGTAGAATTCTTCTTGTGACTGACGCACTAAAGAGGTTGTTGTATTTGTGGATTTCGGGTAATAACATGACCGCTCTCCACCCTCCATGTAGCCCCTGAATCAAGGACCGAGAACCGCCACCACAACCACATTATTCTCACCTCGGAGGATAAAATGAAGACAAGAGGTCGTCAAAAATTGGTCTGACGCAACACAGAGGAGACGCTAACGGCATTGTTCGAATATGCTTAATGCGATTTCCGATAGTTCAGATTCCTGCAGAACAATCGGAGTCATATCGGGGTGTGTTTCATCGAAAATACACATGTAAGGAATAATCAGGTCCTGTGTTTCAAGTTCAGGATTCCCAGTTACCACTCCACTCTGATCGATGTCAAAGTATTGATCGCGATGGGGTACTTGGCTGGGGCAGTGTCTCGTGTGGGAATTCGGGTTTGGAATCATAATCCAACACTCTATCTTAAGCGAAGGTGCACTCTTGTTGATTTCCATTGCAATTGCCATGCTTGTCGCTCCTCCGGAACCAATCAGCCACCAACTAGCATCGCAACGAAGTTGGGCAAGCGACTCAGAATAACCGACTTCGATCACTAATGACGGGAATGCGTCCGGATTGCGTGTACGGGGCTTAATCGCGGCATCGGCCTCCTTGCCTGGGCCAGTAACAGAAGGGTTGTAATATCTAGTTGCACCGACATGAACATATTTTGTCCATGTGTGTCCCGGAACAAGCTTGATGTGATCAGTGATTGCTTCCATGAAGGTCCAGGCAGTATTCTCGTGCGGCAACCCAGCCATCAATTTGATGATAAGCGAGTTGAGTGCGGGTTCGAACGTAAATCTAACCTGAGAACGAATTCCCCGACGAGTAAACGCGGCGTCTAGTCCTTCTAAAATATCATGGGATGCTATGTGAGTGATCAACATATAATACCCGGCACCGGAGGCGAGACATTTCTCTAGCTCTCTTTCGACCAAATTCGTCAATTTGCGTATAGTTTGGAAGGAGTATTGATGATTTTGTGAGATGAGAGATGATTGCTGAATGAATGGAGGCAGAGGTAGCATGGTGAACGTGGTCAGATTACTCGTCTCGTCAACCGGCGTGGACTCCGGAGTAAACGGCATCACACTCTGAGAGGTAACAGGCTCGGAAAATAGAGCGGAAGTAGTAGGCGTAATGGGTGGTGGTGGTAGTGCTGAGACGGTCCGAATAATTCCCCTTCTATGGTGCCGGGCATTTGAAATCATCCCTCATGGGTAATTCATTTTTGCTTACATAATACATACAAATGGTGGGGCTTGGCAAAATTAACTTCGAAAATGACCATACATGGGTAATTCGAAATTTTACTATCTCCACTAATATTGCTCTAATTGAAAATCAGAAAACATGGAATTGGAGAGGAGTATCTTCCGAGCACTTCTATGAAGCCACATCTTCCAAAAGATGTGAGTACGATTGAAAATTTTCGAGAATTATTCTTGTGTTGGTTTTTGGTTGATTTCAAGTGCCCGGCACCATACAACGGTCGGATCTTGCACCAAACACTGCTGCCATTGTTATCTCCTGTGGTGGGGAATAGAAAAAGTTGTGGGAGCAATGAAATGAATGAACGGGGCTAGAAGGTCGGTGTACGACGATGTGGATGCAATAACAGAGAAAAGGGAAGGAAGATGAGGGGGAGAGGGGTATTAATTACCAAGGTTTAACGAAGTTTGACTCCGGTCAGTAAAGTGTAAGGACTAACTTGCGTATACACATTCGCAGGCGTGTCGCGTGTCTGGTGAGGGTTAGGAAGAACGATCTGATTGCGCAGAAGCATTGACTGGTGAGTACCGGCAGGGGGGGGAAATCTTATTTGAACGTACCCAGCGTGGCCGATTGATATAACAGTCACGTGGGTCTGATAAGAAAAATTTGGTCATCTCTCCGGCAGTTGAGCCACATCAGACCCACGTGACTACTGTATCTATCGACCGTACCAGCGCCTGATGGGTGGGGGGGGCAGGTACAGTACGAGTACTATAGTTTGGGGGCACGAAAACAGACGTGCTTAGTAATTTTTTTTCCTTTTTTTCCCTTTTTTCTTTCTTTTTTTATTCTCCATTTTTTATTATTTTTTCTTTTCCTTTTCCTTTTTCTTTTTTGCCCTACGGTAATTTTTTGCAATGGAGAGTTCCCGCAAGGAGACCTAGGTGGGAAATCTCGCTGTCACATATATTACAGCACGCGTAGTCATTATGCTAGCTTATCAAACACATTATTACAAACCCCCGTCCCGACTCCATTCTCCCGGGCGAATCCTACCGACCCCCTATAACACTTCCCACATCCCATACCCAAACCGCCTCGTCCCAGCCAACACTAGCAGCCCACCCCTCCCCACCAAACAAGCACCAATCCACGCCTGCGCAAAACTCCGCACGCTGATCCATGACGCCCATCATCCTACCTCGCCCCCCGGGTAATCCTCCGATCCCGCCAGCCCCTAGAACTGTTGTGTTGCTACTTCCATCACTCCAAACCCGGACCGTCATGTCGTAGCTTGCGCTGATGAGCACGTCCCCCTAATGGGGGCTCCAGGCGATCTTTCTTACTGCGTATTCGTGGCCGAGTAGTTCGCCAAGAGGGCCTTTGTTGGGGAAGCGTAGGTCGAAGGTTCGGATTACCTTGTCGATTCCAGCAACGGCAAGGATGTCTGGGCGGTATTTATTCCAGTCTTGGGTGAGGAGTTCGGCGGGGGCGTGGGGGGATACGGGAATCGAGAGGGTGGGAGAGGAGGGTGGGGTGCGGATGTCGAAGAGGCGGACGATGGAGTCTGAGGATGCGGTAGAGATTAGTGTTGGGGAGTGTGGGGAGAACAGCGCGCTGTAAGTGCAGCTGTGGATTGGGATCGTGAGGAGCGGGTGGGGGCTAGTTGGTGTCCACTTCTAAAACGTTAGCCAGCCCCCCATGCGGAAGACGGAAGGAAACGAACAAGTTTAATATCACCATCCCAACTAAAACTCACAAACCCGCTCTGATCCACGAGATTCCAACTAGGACAGAAGACTTCCCCGCTATACTCCCCCTAATTCGCAATTGGAAACCCCCCTTCTAGTGTTGTATCGAACAATCTAATACTCTCATCGCCACTAGCGACAGTGACCTGATTTTCATGTGACTGGCTGAACGCAACGTCGAAGAGCAAGTCCTGCGTGTCGTGGTGCCGCTCGCGGGGGATCCCCGGCGGGAAGAGTATGTATCATCAGCCGTTGCCGACGAGGCCAAAGTTAGCGCGCTCGCAGCAGTTGCGAGACGGTTGCCGTAGAAGGGAGAGTACTTTACGGAGTAGCCGCTGAAGCCTTCGGTTCAGTAACATTGTGGGCAGAGTGCCCGGCAGGGGAGGGGGGGAGATGCGATGGATGAAGAGGAACTTTGGGTGGTTATGGAAGAAAAGTGATCGCGTAGAGAGGAGGAAGGAGAGGCGGTGTTCTTCAGATCTAGATGTTTCGTAGGGCAGCGTATTTGGTGGAACAGACCCTGCGCTAGAATATCCATTCGTCAATTGAAAAAGCTGTGGTGACGGGGTCTCTGGTCAATGAAACTCTCATCCAGCTTCTAAGTGACAAGAGTAGCCATGTTACCAGTACTATAGATCACCAATCGCTTGTGAGGGCTAAGGTCTTGGCGGAGATGTCGCGCGTCGTGCTGAGCCCCACAATCACATGAGGGAAATTACTCAACGCGTCTTCCCCACCTCTTGTGTTGTCAAGAATAGCGGATTTAGCCCGAAAACCCTATCTTGAGGCCAAATTCTTCCCCATCACTTCGCTCGTTCCTGAATTCCCCGACTTCCTAGAGCATATTTCGCCTCCAGTCTTCAATAACTAGCTAATAGGATTCATGACCTCGAGTAGTTAACCGGTATTTCCCCTCGCGACAGCCCTGCTACAAGAACTCCTCCAAGAACCAACCACCTTCCCACCCCCGGCAAATTCAACCTCTTCTCCCACACCATTCAATCCCCACATCGCAGCGTAATGTACACCACAACCCCGGCGACAACACCATACTACTATCACGGCATAACCCTGCCCCCCATACGCATTCACCCCCTCAATGCCGACGGCAGCGGGACTAGTCGAGAAGTACTTCCGCACGCTGGAACTCCGCGGGCGGACCGCAGCCGCTCTGGTAAACTGCTATTCGGGTCCGCAATAAGGCGTGGGCTCCCACAGAGGCACTAACGTACATTGGCACCCGGACGATAATCTGCACGCTCTCGCTAGGCGTCACCCGGGAATTCCGTATCCAGAAGCAGCCGCCCAGCTCCCATTCCTCCGGCACCTATGCTATCCACCTTCCGCATAACAGTTTGCTCGTGATGACGGCGGGGATGCAGGAGAATTGGAAGCACTCCATTCCGTTGGTGCAGAGGGTTGACCGAAATGAAGTCTCTGGAGACGTCAGGATAGCTATCACGTTTCGGTGGTATAGGGATGATTATGGGCCCGAGGTTACACCTGCGTGTGGATGTGGCGGGAGGATGGTGCTAAGGCCCGTGTGGGGTGGTGAGAAGTATTTTTGGAGCTGCGATGGGGAGTATAGAGGCGTCGGGCAGGGGTGTGGGTACTTTAAGTGGGCGGAGTTTGGTTGGGGGGGAAGGCCGGTATTTGATAAAGAGAAGAGGAAGAGGGTGGTGAGAAGCGATAGTGAATAGATTGGTGGCTAGAAATGCGGCCCGTACTGTACGGTAATTTAATGGATTAACGGACATGGAAGTTGTGAAATGCGGTGGATCCTCCTCGGCCAAACCATAGTGATTTAGTGTGAGCCCCCGAAAACAAGGGAAAACAAGGGAAGCATGGGATTGCAAGTCAACCGAGAAGGCGGGAGAGACTTTGTGGTGGGTGTATTATCAACAAAATTAACCACATAGGTCCACACTTCTAGGATGAGTGGCGAAATCAAACGAAGAGATGAAGATTACGAGCGACAAAATAGGGCTCCCCGCTCCAAGTAATCCCCTGCTCGCTGGGCACATGTTTTCCTAGGGTCTTAGCGCTCCCGCTTGTCGGTGGAAAGGGTTTTCTTTTCTTTTACCAGTTTGATACAGTATTATACTTGAATTTCCAACAAGTGGGGGACAGAAGCTCTGTCGGTTCTTAAGAGATAACAATTACAGTACTCGAGTACCTCTATTCAGCTCCCAACCTAACACGGATAGCTTCGATCGGGTTTGCCTACTGTAGGTAATAATATATTATTGGGTTGAGTGGAAATGCGGAAGCCTTGCTCGGGTTGTATCATAGACAAAGTTGTTTCGGTTGTCATTGGTACTCGAGTATGATAGCGTGTCTCATGTTTTTCCTAAATTCCCTTCCGCCTACTCCAGGGCGGGCATGAGGCTCATCATTTTTACCTGTGAGGCTGTGAATCTCGCCCTTCCTTCCTTTTCATCTCTGCTAAAGCCACTTCTCCCACTTCCCCGCACGGAATTGACCGCTGTGCAAACACACTCTCCCCGCTGCCACTTGTCAGGTTCGCCGGGCACCCTGTATTATTTTATTTGACGGCCATTAATTTACCACCCCTTCATTCTTTGCAACTTCGAGGCACCCCACTATAGCATCCTATCCTATCGTATTGACATTCCCACAACTCCTAGCTAATGCAACAGCCGACAGAATCCTTTCTCACACCTCGATGGAATTGAACGCTATCATCGGATACCTTTCAAAACCTTCGAGTTTGACGGAGCTCTCTCCCCTACCCGACTGCCTTCATCACTAAATACATCTCTCTCAAATACAAAATTCTACACTGGTTGAATCTCCGCTGGACACTCCCTGCCCGTGTTCGCATTTCTCTATACATGAGCAACTCTATTTGCGCTCAGCCTTCCCAGACCTTCTACTCACCACACCCCTTCTACCTCCCACACAACTGGCAATGAACTCTCAAACGTCCTCGCCCTCTTGTCCGGTCCCCCGGTCCTCCTGCAATTTGCCTCCAACTCCATCTTCATAACTTTGAGGTTCACACTGCTGGCCTTCCGCTTCCGCTCATGGGTACATATTATTCTACCTTTGTGGAAATCCTGTTTTGCTCAAACTTGACTGATTAGACTGTAGATTAAGGCATGGCTCGGTGCTACATTCCGATCTTGAGGCTGTACAAGCACTCTTCTGAATCCTCAACCGTCGGATCAGGCACACGCAGCCAGTGGCTACCACCTCTCATTCGAAATTTGTGGTCAACACCACTCTGAGGTGCGGGGATTATCCCCCCCAAGTATGGGTACAGCCTATGCCCTTTACCAGTACCTTGTAACATTGGAAAAGGTAATTGAATTTCATGTGCCCCCTCCTGACAAAACTAAATTATTCGCTATTTCCTTTGAGTTGGAGGGAAAAATAGGCCAGTTTGGAGTGGGTAAAGCGGAAATCAAGGACAATAGCCTAATACCTGGTCTTCCTAACAGTCCAGCCCGCCCATCTAAGAAATAAGACGAGACGTACTATGGGCCATAGTACGTTGTTTCTTGGGCGATGGGACGCCCTACACTCGACAGCCCAATGCCCGGACAGACTATGGCCCCGGGAGCCCCTTACGATCCGGTGAACTCTGCAAATAGACTCCTGCTCTCACTCACGATCGCTCTCCTCAATATTATGCGACTAAAATCCACCTTGCACGGCAGCATATCACCTTGTCTCTCGGAATGCAGACCCTGATTATAAACCCACCTAATTTAGGCTTCCCCTACCATACCCCCCTTGATATGTGCTTCACCATCCTATAGAGTTAAGGGTATGGTTACTAGCAATTGCTCCCTTGGGTTGTGGAACGCGCCTAGGCTTTCCACCAATTGAGGCAACGGAGAAACTCGAAGATTCATTCAGGAGCAGAAGGCAAATCAACAAATTCAAACTTCGAGATCCCCGCCCGGTTCAATCATCTCACTTGTTTGACCAGCTTTCAGAATAGATAAGGAGAGAGGAAATCATGAAGGGTCACCCATGCTGTCCCCCGCCGCTTGCCTCTCCCTTGGTTGTTGCCTAGCCTAGCCCGCAGTCCTACCCATACCGGGAAAAGCACTGTCTCACTCCATAGGGCCCGCCATCCGAGTCAAAGACGGCCGTCCTAGAATTTCGCTGCTTTGAACCGACCGCTAGCGGCAGACCAGTCCCGTCTGGTGCTCTTGACAGTTCCCCCACTGGGCCCCCTGGAGGGCTCCCGGGCCTTCGGGGACACTGCGAATCTCCAAAGCTGCCAGTGCCCGAGTGGTGCAGTTGTGGGCAGCCTTCATAGACCTGGGCCAGCGGCCTCCCGACCTGCTGGTCTGGGGAGTTTAGGTGACACGCGTTACATGAATGCCATTTTGCAAGATGTGAGTGGGCCTATTCCTCTCAAGAAACATGTTGGAAAGCAGCAACAAGACCGCCGTCAGTAAGAGCAACACCTTAAAGCCCTTGGCCGTTTGTCCAAGGCACTTTGAGAGACTGTGAGAGATCTATGGAGTGGTGTAGGCAATTGGATTTTGGCCCCCTATCATAAAGGTATGTTGTTTAAGTCACCGAACTGAGGAGATATTAAGGTTTGATGTTTCACAGTTTGTAGCCGGCAGATCGAATGAGAGGTTTAACAACGATGGACAGTGCTCCCAATAGTCCAGCTTGACCGTCTTGAATGTATGATGAGACGAGCTTGGCTGAGCGGACGCCTTACCCCCCGCTGCCTTCTATATTGTGCACAACGTACTGTACCTCTCGCGGTGGCACACTTCTTTATTCACCCATCACTCGCAAACTCATTTAGCTCGGGCACCCCATATATGTGGGCGCTTCACCGCCCTTTAGAGTCGGGGATATGGGTACTTGTCTTGTACTGCTCCCTTAGATTGTTGAATGTGCTTAAACTTGTTATTAACAGTGCCTGTAGATAAAGCCCGAAAATTCATTTCTAACCAGAAAAAATAGCCACAAATTTGATCCAAGATTCCTCCCCGGGCTATTCATTCCACTTGGTGGGCTAGATGTTGGAGCAGAAATGGGCAGAGCTGACATCATGTAACATCACCCATCCAGTCCCCCGCGTCTTACAGCTCCGCCGGCTATCCCTCCGCACCGCCCGCAGTCTCCCCCTGCCTCCGAAAAGCACTATCTCACCCTATAGGGCCCGCCACCTAATCCAAAGACAGCAGTGCTGCGATTTCGCTACCCTGGATAGATACCTAGGGGCAGTCTAGCCCCGTCCGGTGCCCTCGGTGGTCTATGCGCAGTGCCCTGCAGGGTCCCCCGAACCGTTGAGAACAATTACGTTGGCAAGAGCGATGCCCATGGATCCCTCAGATTTCATTTAGACGCGCTGTACGATGATCTCAATCTCCATAGAAATATTGAGACCCGAGTACCCTGATACCTAGAGCCTACTCAGGAGAGCCTACCAGTACAACCAGCATCTACTATTAAATAGGGAGGATATACCGATAAAAAAAGCTCGGTTGTTACGAATTAGTTTCGGGGAAAAATGAGAAGAAATCTTTCATGCCAGACACAGGATAAAACAAGGTGTCTTTCTTTGCCAATATCCGCCAGGCAGATCGTTAACTGAGGTATTCTTTGTTTTTGTTTTTTGCAAACGTTAGTTACATGGGTCTCGCTTACTTCCTCATCTTCTCAGCATAAGGAGCTATTGTTGTTGTATGCCTCTTGCCTGGTGTTGGTTCTCTGCCCTTTCAGAACCACCACGCTTTCTGCCAACCTCCACCCCCTTTAGAGCTTCGGGAGTCCAAGTCCGGTGTTCTGTATATAGTGTAATACGGTACATGTTTTGGTAAGAGGTGTGTCGAGAAACCATAGGCTCTTTGCTGTGGTGGATTTAGCTTCACGCTATTTTACGTAAATCGTAAATGGTAGATCTACTTTCTGTATCGGATGGGGCAGGGTGGTGGGGCTATTAATATGTGTTTGCAGAAAAGGAACTACTTGGTTTTATGCTTAGAACAAAGGTGGTGGACTCGTAAGGTATGTCGAGCACAGGTCAGACTTGATTCATTGTCCACGGGAGACGGGTTTGGTGGTTAGTTTAATAACTCCCTTAGCTGTAATAGGGAATCTACAATTTCGTTAATGTGACTACCGTGAGAACAATATGCAATTGGTATTGACTGTCGAGCCCAGAGATTAAGTCTGTGGCAAGTGCTTTCTCTCGATGCCTTGGCTCAAGACTCCCATGATGGTACTAAGATTTGAAGCCTAGATTATCTGGTTGAGGAATTTATTTATTCCACTCCCAATTTCATATAATATTATTGTACAATAGTGCTTTGCGGCTGCCTTCTAAATTATATCTTTCGTCTAAACAGTTGTTTAAATCCAGAGTGGTTTCGCAGCAACACGCTATCTCTCGGATAGAGAAGTGGTAATCGATAAAGGTTAAGAATATGGATTGGAAAAACAATACCAATATGAATAGCAAGAAGAAGAATGTAGCTCAGTTATATAGTGAAGTGGTTCAGTCCTGCCATGCCTACAGGGTTTCCTCAATATTCAGGGTAAGGAATCAAGAGAACAAAAACCCTCAAAGAAACGGTATTGGAACAAGAATCGGAAAACAAGATAGAGAACACATGCTAGTCCTAAATACGGCCTATATTGAAATAAGCATTTAAGAGGAGAAAGAAACCATAAACTAACAGGTATTCGAGGCGTACTAGCGAGTGAGGACCCATGATTATAGTATCAGCACACCACTGCCTTATCAAGACCCAAACCACAAATGCCAATGCATAATTAGATGATACTGTAGGAGAAGCCAAGAAAGTTGAATAAAACTGTAAAATACAACCTCACCTCAATAACAGTCGGGCCTCGGCCCCTTCTGACATATTCTTGAGAATTATTCTGGAATTCTCTTCAAAACAACTACCCAAGTAAGCCTCTTGGATGAAGTTTTTCAAATCTCATATCTACATGCTACGAGATCTTGGGAGGGGCTTGACGAATTTTTTCAGTTTTTTGTGGTATTCCGCTCGGTCCTCTAGGTATGTTCCGTGATCCACAGGTGTGAGGGGATGGGCAGAAGGAAGGGGGGAGTGCAATAGATCTGACCTGATCTTCCAAATCGGTTAATTAGTTTGTCTTTATAATATAGTACATCTAAGAGACAAGATTGAGAGACGCCCGAAAGAAATCCTGCCAGATAGTATATGCTACGCCCCAGCTAAAACCCGTCCTATTATTAAGCGAAGGAATAGGGAAAGACAGTGATAGTAGGAAGTAGGATTTAGGCAAGAAAACTTCCAAATTTAGTATCTCAATCACCAGAAAAAGAAAAATAGATATTAAACAAAAGTCAATGTACTTGTAGTACTACACCTGCTACCCAGGAAAACCCATCTCTAGAAAATATGAAGATCGTACAGGGACCTTTCCTTCCAATTTTCCAGTCAGAGATATTTGTTGATCTTGTTCTTGCCCTTTTGGTTTCTCATTTCTTTGGGTTATTTTGCCCGGCCTCCCAGGTATGCTCCATGGTCGGCAGGTAGCAGGGGATATGGCAGATGGAAAGGGGGAGCGCAATAGATCTGATCACATCTTCCAGATTGTTGCATTCGTATGTTCGTTGTACAGCACATCTGGGAGACAAGGGTGAGAGACCTCCAAAGAAACCCTGCCATGATCGCATATAATACACCCTAACCCAAGCCGGATCGGCCATTAAGCAAAGGAATGGAGAAATAGAATAGTAGGAGGCGGGACTTATGCAAGAAAAATTATAAATTTTGTATCCGATATACCGGAAAAAGAAAAAGGGAAATCAAAAAAATGAATGTGATTCGTACTCAGATTTGGTGGCATAAACTCCGCCTATTCACCCATTTCTGGTATTAACAAAGGGCGATGCCCACTAAAAAATCTCACCGCCCTGCGAAGTCGAGTGAAGATCGGAGGAGAAGACAAAAATAGTCGTAAAGAAACTGCTAGTGTTGTAAAAGGAGCATAGCTAGGCTCGAAGACGACGAAAGTGGTCGTATCTCGGGGTCGCTGTACTACGCCGGGGGATGCAACCTTTCGGGCCTTGAGTAACTCCACTACCTCATCACACTCATAACAGACGGCCCACGGGAGCGGCGTTCACCTTTGTCCGGCCTATCGGGGCTAACGTCTTCCCGCTCCAAGAGTACCTTCACCACCCCACCATGCCCATTCTCGGTAGCCCACGACAGCGGTGTTCGGCCATCATTGTCTAGCCTATCGGGGCTAACCTCTTCCCGTTCCAACAGTAGCCTGACCACTCCATCACACCCATTCCGGGCGGCCCACAGGAGCGGTGTTCGGCCGTCATTGTCTGGCCTATCGGGGCTAACGTCTTCCCGTGCCAATAGCAGCTTCACTACTCCATCATTCCCATTCAGAGCAGCCCACAAGAGCGGTGTTCGGCCGTCATTGTCTGGCCTATCGGGGCTAGCGTCTTCCCGCGCCAACAGCAGCTTCACTATTCCATCACTCCTAAACTGAGCGGCTAACGAGAGCGGAGTTTGGCCATAATTGTCTGACCTATCGGGGCTAACGTCTTCCCGCGCCAACAGCAGCTTCACTACTCCATCTCTCCCATTCCGAGCGGCCCACGAGAGCGGTGTTCGGCCATCATTGCCTGACTTATCGGGGCTAACATCTTCCCGTGCCAACAGCAGCTTCACTACTCCATCTCTCCCATTCTCGGCGGCCCACGAGAGCGGTGTTCGGCCATCATTGCCTGACCTATCGGGGCTAACATCTTCCCGTGCCAGCAGCAGCTTCACTACTTCATCACTCCCACTCCAAGCGGCCCACAAGAGTGGAGTTTGGCCATAATTTCCTGGCCTATCGGGGCTAACGTCTTCCCGCGCCAACAGTAGCTTCACTACTCCATCACTCCCACTCCAAGCGGCCCACGAGAGCGGTGTTCGGCCATCATTGCCTGACCTATCGGGGCTAACATCTTCCCGTGCTAACAGTAGCTTCACTACTCCATCACTCCCGTTCCAAGCGGCCCACGAGAGCGGTGTTCGGCCATCATTGTCTGACTTATCGGGGCTAACGTCTTCCCGTGCCAACAGCAGCTTCACTACTCCATCATGCCCATTTCCGGCCACCAGCGAGAGCGGCGTTCGGCCACAACCATCCGGCCTGTTAGGGTTGATGTATTTCCTTCCAAATAGTAGACTCATTGCTTGCGCTGTTCCCCGCCAACGGCCTATGCTCCCAGGATTGACAAATAGTGGACCAAGAAGTAGTTTGACCACTCCTTCATGCCCACACTCAGCAGCCCATGAGAGAGCTGTTCGACCAAGATTGCACACCATATCGGGTTGGGTATGCTTCTGTTGCAAAAAGAATTTTACTACTTCTTCACGCCCATACCTCGCAGCCCACATGAGTAACGTCAGACCCCCCCTATCTCTTTGATTCACATCCCATCCTTTCCTCTTTATCAAATCAATTCCAACTTCAAGAATGCCGAAATGCGAAACACAGCGTAGTGCAGAAAATACCGGGAGTGAATAGGAGTTATAATCCTTGGTTAACATCCAAAGTAATTCGGCCGATATGTGACTATCGTATTGGTTCAGAAGGTCGAGCGCAAGATATCTTGAGCGGTCCGAGGGTTCCAGTCGCATGTGGGTTCCCCAATATTCCGAAGAATATCTCAGTAAGGGTGTGCGATTTGAGAGCCGCGGTGCTGTGTAATTTGTCCAACCAAGATAACTTTCCATGGCTCCGAGTTCGCGAGAGCGGGTGGACGAGAGATCCTTAATGGCCTGGGAATTGAGATACGTCAAGCAAGTCTCTGCTATTTTTGAGTGAGGTCTGTCAAACAAGGCGGCATGACCGGAAAGGTACTCTTTGACCGTGAAATGGATTAGCCTAATAGTCGAGGTCCATTCATTGACGGCCGCAAGCCCCTGGCAACAACTCAACACTGTCCGAATCGAAGGCACGTTATTGGTATTAATATCCGTTGATCCTGTCTCGACTGCTAGGGCGTGACATATCTCATCCATTTTCAACGGCCGCTTGGAATGTGAGATCCACATTAGTGCCGCCATCCCGAGTCTTGCTCTACCCCCTTCCTGTGCCTTTATCCGTCCGATAGTTGCATCGTATGCATCTCCCAACTCTAAGCCATTTATCATTGCACCAAGCTTCTCTCGCCTCCGATGGAGCGTCGTTTCCTGTAGGATCGCTTTGATGTTTAGAGATACCAGCAGGAATCTAGACACAGACCTGTCAGCTCATAATTTTTGCAGGCGCCCCTGCCCCCCACTTACATTGAAACCGTCTCGGGGATGCTCTTTATAATGTCCTCTTCCAAGCTCTCGTCCATCGCATCCGGTGTTGTATCCTCTTTCAGCTTCACTCGTAGGAATCGAGTGATGTCATCTGTGGTGGGTGTGATGGATACAGCCACTATATTTCCAGAAAGACGTTTCTCCACCTCATCTCGGACATGCAACCTTCCGGCCAGAAATATCCGCGTGGTTAGGGACTTGCGTAGAATTTGTTCCAGCGAATCAAGCAGCTTTTCCCGATACTCAGCGTTGCATTCGTCGAGGGCGTCAATACATATGAAAGTGCATCGTGAGGACGAGATATCCTGTAACATCTCTATAACTTGGCCGAGTCCCAGTCTCCGGCCCCCGGTGGCCTTTTTCTGGTCTCGAAAGGCCTGGACGATCTTTGCCGGAACCTCTTCGAGTCCACCAACAACCTGTCTTAGGATGGAACTCAGGACGGTGGTTGGGGATTGCTCCTTCGATGCGGCAAAGTCAAGGTAGAAGCACGCGACTGCGGCATTTCGTCCAACTGCCCAATCACATAGCGTATCTATTACTAAGGAGCTAGCCATCACAGCTTCTTAGGAACACCCTTGCTTCATGGAGGATGAGCTTTCTTACCTGATGTAGGTCTTGCCGACCCCCGGATTTCCATAGCAAAACAATACCGAAATATTTGATCCCCCACCAGGAATGTCATTGAACCAATTTCGGTATTCCTTTTTTCGTAAGAGCCAGCCTCCCACATCTTCGACTCGGTGGGCTCTAATATCCTGGTGCCGTATCCAAGGCTCCAGCGGAGATAGCCATGCGAGAATCTCAGCCCTCTCGTCAGCACCAAAGTTATTCACGGTATTGAAAGAGTTGTTGTTATTGAAAGAGTTGGTGTTAGTATTGAAAGAGTTGCTGTTGTTATTAAAAGAGTTGCTAGTTTCCCCGGCGCGAGAATATGACATTTCTGTGTGTTTTTTTTTGGTGTTTGGAAGGTTGTAGATTCGGAGCAAAGGATTCAAAGCAGAGGATTCGGAGGATGGATCCTTGAGTACGGTGGGGTCAATCGATAGAGTTCCTGAGGCTGAAGAAAAGCGGGGTCATCTTGATCTTGCTGTTTTGTTGGGGAATACCTGGCCCAATCAGCTCGTCCAGAATACCGGCACAGTATATTAAGACCCCCGGGCCCAACCGTAGCTCATCTCAGAGCTTTTTGCAGCATCGCTCGAGTACGGTAGGCTACAACACAAACACAAGTTCTTCGATAAGATCCAATCAAAGCTTCCACCGCCGCAAGAAGCATATCGAGATTCAAAACAATATGACCCCACCACCCTTTCAGTTTGTGTAAGCCTCTGAAATGTTCAATTTTGAAAAGAAAAACAACTTTTTGCCCGAGTTTCCGTGCAGATACCGGTACTTGTACTTGTACCGGGACTACGATAACCTGGGCGCCTAAAACGAATTTCCAAGCTCTCCCACTGTTCTAATACTTGTACCAGATCCCCGGCACTCCGGCATGTGTGACTATCATGAGTGATAAGATCGGGGTCTCTAGATCCTCTGCTCTTTGGACATCATAATAACCCAGAGGGTGTTGACATTCTGGATGGCCGACCAACGACAAGTCAGACTACCAAACTAAAATCCACAGGGTACCAGCAGTTTGTCTCATTCACGAGTCTCCATCCCAAGGACCAACCCGTTTAGAGCAGCGTACTGGTATAGCAAACGGTTCTTCTTTGCTGATGGGAAATCTCGCTGTCTAATATTACAGCACGCGCGGCCATTGTGCTAGCTTATCAAATACACTATTACAAACCCCCGTCCCGACTCCATTCTCCCGGCGAATCCTACCGACCCCCTATAACA
>QOVD01000365.1:0-28845 GCA_003521225.1 Tuber microsphaerosporum | reverse complement strand
TCTCCTACCGTGGTGGTGGTAGCGGTGTGGTGGGGTTTGTGCACTAGTACTTGGTATTTTGATTTTTGGAGATACTGGCATATGGTGCGGGTCACGAGTACAGTAGACTACAGTAGACTACAGAGCATCGCACAGCACGATGCAAGAACTCACCTCATACTTGTGGCATGTTGTGGTGCTCTCGCTTGAAATAACCAATTCTACTCGAGCCAGTGGTTTATACTGTACGTGACGTGAGGGCTGAGAGAGAGCGAACCTGTGATACGCTACCGTATGGTACTCAAAGACAAGTACGAGTACATACTGTACACCATATATATCCACCAACACCCTTCTTCCCTCCACCCCTTGCTCTCTTCCTTCCTTCCTTCCGCATCACCTGACGCTTTCGCCCGTGTATCCGGCGAATAGTTTTGCCAGCTGGTGTTGGCACGAACTATCGTACTGGTAGGACCCTGGACTTCCCCGCAGTACCGTGCGCAACCACCTCACGCGCTCTATGGCGCTGAACCCAGCAAGTCACGGCACCTCCCGACATCTTTTGAGCGCACAATAACCCCACCTCACGCTAGTACAGATAAACAGACAGATTATGATATTCCTGTCGATTCCACTTAATCAATCGTGAAAACTAATAGGACCAAATTCAAGGGAAATCCAAACTTTCTTCATTTCAAAACTTTCCAACCTCTAATCTTGGTTTTGGTCTTGAACCACCAATCAATCCCTGTCCTCTGACAAAGAAAAGAAAAGAAAAAAATCAAACCCTTAATGCGCCATTTTCAAAAAAAAACGGATGCAAACTGTGTGGGGTAATCCTTACTTAAAACAGAAAAAAAAAGCAGAACGGTAATTCAACGCAGCATGAGAATAAAGACCAAAGACAACAAAACTCCATGATCCTGAAAATGGCGATGACCTTTCCACCCCAACGATGCATACACTCGAAAAGACACACACACTCCCTCTAGTACTGTGAACCAAACAATCTCCTCCTAGCTGTCTGTCTCTTATCAACCGCCATCAAGAAGCTTCCGTAACTCCAGGTAAGATCGTGAGCTCCCCTCTGGAATCCGTCGTACTTGTCAAATTGCTCGCTCAGTCGGCCGTCTGGCTTTGCGTGGTAACGGATAACGTTGAGGAAGCTATCGGCATATGTAAACATAGCTTGCAAGTAGTTGCGAAAGTCGGAATCGCCCGATCTGACCCTCCCCAACCTGGCGCTTCCGGTAGGGTGAAGTCTGTTGAAGAAGGGGCGATTGATGCGAGTGACGTAGAATTCACCTTCGTCGATGAAGTGCGCGATGGCGGTGTAGAAAATCTCAGACGCGCTTGAGGTGCAAAGGAACCTAAGTTGGCGGCGTTAACGTATTGCTCAGCAATCCGGAACACAAGAGATAAGAAAAACCTACCAAGGATTGCCCTCACTGGTGCCGACACCATCGTAAATATCCTCGGCGTATCTTCCAAGACCAACACCCCGGAGTCTCTCGTCCTCGGGGTAGTGGGGTGGCCTTTGCTTATTGATGGGATGTAGCATCTGCATCTGGTTGATAAACATTTGAGTACTAGCAAGCACCTCATCAGACCACGGGGGGTATAAGTCACTCTGGCCACCGTGAATGGAGCCAAGCATTATGCTACAGTCTAGCCCAGATCTATAGGGGGTGTGTTGGTATGCCTTCAAGTGCCCATTACGTCCATCCCAGAACTCGGTCTTGATGAAGCGCTTCAATGCCGCTTGCTGGCTGTCATACCATGATGCAGCTCCGTAGTCATCAAGTGAAAGAGCAAGATCTCTGCCCTGTACCAAAGCTTTATGTTGAACAAGAGCGGTGAAGAGATGTAAATCCTCAGTTTCCTCCCAGAGATCGAAGCCGATAGCGTTCCAGTTGTGAGAGACATACTCCAAGTCGGATTTGACGATGGACTTCGCTGCAAGATCGGGATCGTAGAGTCTGCCAATCCACTGTAAAGTGACGAGCTCCGGGTGTGTTTGGTTGACTGTTCTGATAAAGTTTATGAGAGTAAGAGCTCTAAGGGCAGGCCCGTCTCTCTGAGGCCTTGCCCATGATCTATTCATCCAACATGATCAGCAATTTCCTAGAATAGACCCCCAGCAGAGTAAAGTGAATTTACCCGGTAAAGGGGGTACCATCAACCATAAATTTTGGTTCGCCAAGTCCACCGGTAGCAAACCCCCCACTCGGGTTAAATGTCCCCTGTATTTCGCCTTGCAGATTTGCATAGCTGTCGACTATATCCCTCAGCGCCAAATCCTCCGATTTCCCATACTCATCGATGACGCCTTGAATCGTTATCGCAGCGTCACGAACCCACTGGTAGAAATAATTAGGATAAGCCTTGGAGGGAGAGGCAATGACCGTTCCGTCCGAAGATCCTTTAGTATTGATACCACCGGGGGCGATATTATCGAGAAGATATTCAAAAGCCAGACCTTTTTCAAGATCGATCCAGTCTTCGAGGTTCTTCACGGGCTGCGTTGAGGTCGTGTGCCAAGTTGTGGCGTCATTCCCGTAAGGCAGGGGGTCACCTTTCGAGAAGGTCAGTTGTCGAGAGTCTGGAGGGTGTACAGCGGCGACGTAAGCGGATGTGAAACCGGAGCAATAGACCAAACCAGCAGCAGGGATCAGGATGGACCTAAGGAAAACCATCGTACGAAGGCAGGAAGGCAGTTTGCGTATTGGGGAATGAGACGATAGAAGTTAGAGGGGAAGGAGCCCAAATGAAGCTCTATAGCTAAAAGAAATAGGTATCTCTCGAATAGGAAACGATGCCACAATATTTCTAGTAGTCTTATATGCCAAAGCCCCCGGAAGAATAGAATCAGAGAGAGCTAGAGTTGTCGTTGTCGTGATCCATCAAGCTGGAGAAGAAGACCGCTCTGCTGATTGATAAAACCGTGTGAAAGCCAGGGGGAACGCTCTCTTCGCCCCCAAATTTGTAGGGGAAGCTGCGAGCTTTGTATCTCGGGGGAAAAAGAGGGGAAAGCGGAGCGTGATGTATCGTGGGGATGCAAGAGCAACCTACTTGCACGCCGGTCTTGCGGACCACCGGAGCTGGTCAGCTATGATTCGTACATTACGTCTCACCGCTTGAAAACCATACACATGAGAGGGGCTTGTCTTGTGACGTCGGACCATGTCCACGGTCCTTCTAAGGAAAGGAGCGCCTGACCATCATGACGAGAAATGCTGCTGAAAGCCGAGGCTCAAGAGGTTTTAGGCAAGTGTTGGCACGCCCCTGGAGGTGAGCTCCAAGCAGATGATGCATTTGGACCCTGCAGCGGGCAGCTGTCAGGCACTACCGCATCGCCGAAAGTCCTGGTGCGAATCGCAATCCAACAAAGACGGCCTTTCAATCCCGACCAACAAACAACCTTTGCCGCTCTTCGGCTCGCTTCACAGAGACAATTTCTATGCTCTTGGCACAGCACCGAACCGTTTTGTTTCAATACTGAGTGAGATACATCTCGAACCCCAGCACCAGCTTCCACCGAAATCTAGAAGGCGAGAGGCTATAGTGGCAACTACCGGTAGAACAGGGAAAAGTTTTAGCATCAATCAAGTATTTCAAAGTGGGGGTCCATTGGAGCACCTTTTTTTCTTTCCTTTTTCTTCAAACCCCGACCGGTTTGAAGCCGATAGGGGATAAGGCCAGGCCTATGAGCCTAAGCCCGGGGATTCCAGTGGTCCTAGACAGGTACAAACCTATCCCCACAATTGGTATCGAGGAACGGGTGGTGGACTATGGATGGCCTTTCTTCGACTTTTGAGAGTGATTGTGAAGGAATGGACCTGATATATGGTTTTTTGTTGGGTAGCCTGGTGAACACTTCGCACACTTGTTGTGCACTGATAAGAGGAGGACCTGATAAAGTTCCTTCCGAGATTACACATGCAGGACCTTATTTTCGCTACCCGTATGGTACTTGTGCCGGCACCTTATCGCTTCTCACTTTTACTCCTGGGCACGGCAAGGCACAGGCGATGGAAAAAATGAGAGAAACATGAGCTTGGGCCTCTGATCTTGTCACCGAGTCTTGATGCTGCAACCAAGTTGAACCAACTACAAGTGCTGGGCACAACTATCACTCTATTCGAGTAGTGTGGATAGAAAAATGTGATAAAGTAGTTATTTCTGGGGGGAGATTCATAAGGAAGTATCTAACTGCTTGAAACTCCGTACTGTTAGAGTTAAAAACAAGGGGTCTAGACTCTAGAGGCACCTCGAACCAGTTTCTCTTTTTCACTCTGGTTATGCTAATTGTTTGTTATTTTGTAGCTAAGAAGAGAAATCCGGTTTGCAATTTCAAAGGACGATCCCAATATTTCCTTTCCAAAATTTAATGATGTCACTATCGAAAAGTTTTAACCCCTTTTAATGTTTGCCGGAGCTAGAGAAATACTCGAGTAGAGCATGATGTCGCTCAAGGTGCACAGCTCAAATTTGGAAGCTGAAAGGAAGGAATGGGCTGCTTTGCCTGAAGAGTAGGCAAGATCTAATGACTACCGGGAATTAGAGGAAAAAAACGAACATACCGGTATGGCCGTTTCAACCTGAGACATGACTTATCACCGGCCGCCGAATGCGTCGGTTTTTTCAGTCGGCACAAATCCTTCGTAACGTTATGCCCTGCCGTATCTGGCACCAGTTTCCCAGGACCCGCTGGGGAACTGTCGGAGCTCGGGCTCGTTGCCACACCGTAAGAGCTCCTCTTCTCCCACATTCTAAAACTTGTATTGAAGATGGTGAAGGAATAACATAACATCATCCCACAATCCAAGTAATTCGTGTCTCGCCATAAACCGCTGCCGGTCTTCGAAGTTCTACCCATTCAGAGTGGTGTGCCCATGTGCTGTTACGGTACTGGTATGTAATGGCACAAGTTGCTCGAGTTACGGTGCGTGAGGGAAAGCCTCTTGGTTAGGGATTGATGGGATATGAAAAGTGCAGCAACATCGTCAGTTCAGCGCCATTTCACGGGCCCGACTGGGCACACGATCCACGAGAAAAACTTTTTCACATTGCAATGGACAACAAAATATTTTCACACTTTGACACATCTTTTTATCCCCTCAAACAATTGCAAAAGAAATTGAAAAAATGAAAAAATGACACGAGAAATAAAGGATTTACTTTGAAACCATGATAATATTATAATAAGTATTTCTCTAAATTTCCAAAGCGATTTTCTAGGGATTTCTTGGCGTAAAAAACCAACTCAAAATATACCACCCCTAAGTGAGAGCAGACCAACACAACAGAAAGTCTTGCTGAGGATGGAGGAAAAAAAATAAGGCCCTATTCGGCATGTACCAATAAAAATATATCGTAATAAAAGTTGAAAATGGCATATATGCTAATAAAAAAATTCATAGGTGAAAAAATATATATACGTCTTCGGCAAATATACAATAGTTGTGGGAAAAAAATGAGCAATACTGTTTGTTATAGTCACGGGGGCGCTTATTTAAGCACCCCCCCACTTTTATCTCATTATTGTGCTAGTTACATATAAAACAGTAAGATTACTGTATTAGATAATTCTAAGGGCGCGTCTGGTAGTCCGCGGTTTTTCAAACCTTGATAATCACAAAATGAGGGTTGCAGCTAGCAACCGCAATAATCGCAAGTTGCCATTATGAGGCATTTTCAAGCTCCAAGAAGTGTGTCTGGTCACCGAGAAGATCAATTCAAAAAAAGTCACTCAAAAAAATCAGAATAATTATTATGAGATCAATACTGGAACTTGTATTTTAATTATTATTATTATTTTTTTTTTTATTCTAAAAATTGATGAATGTTGTGGGTCATTGTAGCCTGTGCGCACTGTTCTGAAATGAGAGTTTGTGAAATACTGGTCTGACCAATATGTGAGAAACCTTCGTTTTGACACCATTATCACATATTGTTTCTCAATCTTTTGTGGCAACCAGACATGCCACTCAAAATCAAAATAGAGTTTTGGGGCAAACCTCTATAATCGGGATCAAAACGAAGGTTTGAAGTGGCAACCAGACGCGCCCTAAAATGTATACACATAAAGTAATGGATTTTGAGTTGGGGCAATGAATATATCAGTTAATAACCCATATTAAGGTAAATTTCCCACAAGTTATTCGAGGTTAATTGAGCTCTGCATGGGTTATTAACTTCGTAACCTAGCCCTACTGTAAATCTATAGAATAAAAATTTATACACACAATAAAAAAATATCATATCGTAGTTTGATACTCAGTGCCGAACACCCCCCTATGTAAAAACTTTAATAATATGCCATAATTTATGCCATAAAAATCACTTTTATGCTATAAAAGTGACATGCCGAACAGGCCCTAAATAATAATATTATTACATTGTTATAACAATTGACTGCGTTTATTTGCCCCTTTTCACTTTATTTTTTTAAAAAATTTCCCTTCACCATTTTAAGGTAGCTGAAGAGGGTGATGATTCTATGCAAAAGTTTCTCGGTTGATGATACAACTATCCGAAAGGGTCGGTAGCCGTCAAGCGCATGGCACAACTAAAGAATAGGAAAAGATGAACGGATAATGACAGAGAATATGCACTTGGGACTTTTGATGTGACGAGAAATATTCAAACTCTCTTTGCTTTAATCAGAAACACATGGCTTCAAAGCTATTTCGACTGAGCCTACGATGTTATGAGGACCCTGAAGAATACAAATTAGGATTGACTGAGAAGGTTGCGACCAAGGACGAGTCTTCTGACCCAAGTCACTTGAGCGCTACCCTCCTGCTCGGGTGCTCGCAATGTAGGGAAAGATTGTATGATACTCATTTTTCTCGTCAATGGCGCAAATGCTTCTTTGCACCCTACACAACAAAATGCCACCATCCGAAAAAAAAAGACTGCCCAGTACAGTACACACCACACAGACCATGCATATTCTCCGGACTAAGAAATCGAGAGACACGACATTGATATTTCAAAAGGAAAAAATAATGATAAACGCCCCAGTAAGTAGGTCAAGGTAACTAGCGGCACTCAGAATGGGTAATGAAAAGCGGGGAAACAATTGAGTCGAGGACTTAATCCCAGCTCTTTTTGATGTCGAATTTCCAGTTAAACTCCAAGTGGTTGTTCTGGTCGTCATCCATAAACTTGCTGAGAGCGCTGTAGGAGCCACGGTAGAGCATTCCGGAGGGCGCTTCCTCATCAGCAACTACTCGCAATTGTTAGCTCCGATACTCTCACTGAAATATTTAGATTTTTTACTCACAAGTTTTCTCGTAGTAGGGGTTTTCCGAGACATTTGGTGGGTAGCTCCCCTATCCACCGAAACCAACGATCAGAACCCTCCCCACCTCGAATTCCTAATAACTAAGGTGCGTACTAACCATCATTTCTTCAGACTTATCGACCTTGATCCCCCCCCTCTTCACAAGCTGCAGATATCTCAATCCAGAGATAACTTCATGCTGAACCCGGAATCTGACTCTCATCCGGTACTCAGCGCCTTCCTTAATAGTAAAAGGCTTCCCACTCAGACTCTCTAGAGCACCAGGAGAATCGAGGTTGATAACAACATCTGGACGACCGGTGATCAATAAGCAGAGTTGGAGGATAACAACCTAAAAAATTAAGGTTTAATGTTAGATATATGGCCTTCATGGTAACTTCCTGGAATATAATGGGACCTTTCGCGCATCACCGGGTTCTCCAAGAGAGCCGCCAGTGCTACCAGCACCAATACCTAGGGACTGCTTCCAGCGGTTGAGAGACTCATCCTCGGCATCTAAAATCCAAAATTAGCCTTGCCCAATACGACCTCAATAATACCAGTGCTATCATTGCTATAGACAGCCACTGGAGAAAGCAGACAATCGAAGCGGTTCGATACGGACCTAATTTTTTGTATTCATCAACTGACTTCTTGTCTCCCACCCTGTACCTGTGTTACGGTATATCTGTTAGCATTATCTTCGTGAAATCATACGCCTTTGCGACAGCGAAGCACCAAACCCCGCAGACCAAGGTGCGGGGAAGGGATCACCAGGCCCACCAGGATAAAAACCGGGCAAACTAGACAGCTTACCCTTCGGTTGTGGATGGCTTAAGCTCGTCATCTGCGTGTGAAGCCATCGTGTTGGGGTGAGAAAATTTTTATCGTTGCGTTTCTGGTGTGGGGTATTCTTCTTTTTTCTGCTCGGAAAGATGGATGGGTAGCTGAGTCGGGGAGAAATGGTGGGAGAGCTTGGAAGGGTGGAGTTGTTTACTTACTCGAGTACTCGTACTAGCTGTTGGCGGGTGAAGGAGACAGGGTGGTCAGCGTCGTATTATTCAGGGCTGAGCGGTTCGGAGAGGGTCGACTATTTATACATGAAGTTCAACCCAATTCCCTTCAAAGACTTGCTATGTCTGAAGGTTAAAAAGTCCCCTCCCGAAACCGCCATGCTCGTCGGTCAGTTAGCATCAGTAGGATACAGTTCAATAACCTCAAGACTATAAAGTACGGAACACACTTTCTGTTTTGAAGAACGTACATACAGTGAAGATACACTTGCTGGTACGTTGCCGCAGGCCTAGGAACATCAACCAAGTTATGGGCTTATCACGAGAGCTCCCACTGCAGTAGACGAACGAATTTCCATTTCTTTCTGTGTGGCCTCTGCCCCGCTATCTGGCCGGCGGACCATAAGCAGAATGGTGGATTACCCCATTGAGGGTCTGCTATGCGGAGCAAATTGTCCAGTTGCGGAAATCCCCTTGCCCCCACCTTTTCCTTCTGCATGCTGTACTCGAGTACTCGAGTACTGTGCAGTACCCAAAGCCTATCATTAGCAGGAGAAAAAAAAATACTGTGCATAGGACCTGGTAACGTATCATGGTAGCCAGATCGAAAATCTATGACACCCGACATGTGCTCTGGTGGTGGGGGGTAAGAGGGGATAACCCCCACAGAACAAGGCACAGTGTACTCGAGTAGGGTGCCGATGTGGTGAGGGGTTAGACGCATACCGTACCTGATTAGATGCGGACTGTGATACTTGGGCTATTCGAGCACTCGAGTACTGTAGCGGTACACCCTTCAACGGGGGCACGACGAAAACCAGAGAGTGACGAACGGGGGAGTACAAGTATTTGGCAGGCAAAGAAGGGAATTCGTCAAAGCAGGGCAACAAGAATAGAGGGAAAACCTGTTACTGATCCCTCTCGCCATCCACCGGTTTTCGTGATGCCCCATCCGGAGACTATGCAAGTGCTCAAATACATTGAGTGGGGTGAAGCGGTGCCTGTCGTAAAATATGGCTTCAGACTTAAACTTTCACCCAGAGAAATTGATGAAAATCCACTGCCCTACAACATACCGGCATTGTGTCAAAGGCCCAAACGGAGGGCTTGTTGGACGAGTATATAAACCTTTAGAATACCATGTGCTTGACAATTAACCCTTTCGGGTACCATCAACCAAAGAAATTTACCGCCGAAAAAGTGAACCCTTTGCATAGAATCATCACCCTTTTCAGCCATGATAAAATGGTGAAGAGAAACTTTAAAAAATAAATAAACACAGTCAATTGTTATATATTTATGTATTTTTCTCCATCCTCAGCAAGGCTTTCTGTGTGTTGGTCTGCTCTCACTTAAAGTGGTATGTTTTGAGTGGTTTTTTATGCCAAGAATCCCTAGAAAATCCCTAGAAAATTGTGGGGAAATTTTAGAAAAATACTAGCAGGGTTCAATTTCTTTGCATTGTTTGAGGGATAAGAAGATGTGCCAAAATGTGGAAAATGTTTTTGTTGTTCAATGCGATGTGGGTTGTTTTTTTTTACAAAGGTTTCATTTTTTTGATATATTTCCCGGTCGATGGTAAGTTACCGGTATCTAGAAGGTTTTCTCCTTGTTGCACAAGCCTCTAAGTAACCAGAGCAACGCTAAATCGGAGTGCGGGGAAGGGTAGTACAGTTGCGTGGAGTAACTTTCATACCGGCTGCTGTCAGGGTCGGGAATGGGCGCGACGCTCTTGTTCCCACCCAAAAGTGCTGCGCGCTTCCCACCCCCTACCCAAACTCTTCCCGCTTTCCCCTGCCAACTATCTCCACATCGCGTACAGTATCTTCACCATTCTACTTGCATTTCTCCTGCTCCATTCTTGTTTTTTGGTCTATTCAATCAGCCCGCCTTTCAACCGATAGGTCTAATTGTTAAGCTTGGGGTGGGCTTGCGGATATCATCCTTTGCTTCATTACTTAAAATCCTGCTTTCTCACTCTTGGCCCTAGGGTAATTAGTGTCGAAGCAGTAATCTTCTCTCTTTTTTTCCCGCGCTCTGAGTTCTACACTCTGAGCTAATACGCTTATAACTCCATCACGAATTTGCAAATCGCATTAACCTAAGCTATGCCTAGCGAGAAGAAGATTAAGGAACGCTCTCTGCCATCGCAGAGGAACCCGTTGCTTCAGGGAGCTGACATTCCACCTTGTACGCTCTCCTCTTCTGTCGCGCGGCCGTTGTCGCAGCGCCCATCTCTTTGCCATCACTGCTTCATCGCTGTTCCCCACCGCTGACCTGAACACCGTATTTAAATCCTACAGACAATGAGCTCGTTGACATGCGCCGCCTTGGACAGACCAATTTGGGGAACAAAGGTGGAAATGACGCGGTTCTTTTTTCCTATGTACATCTTCGAGCGCCTCTCCCACAGCCTCTGGAGGGCTCGGAAATCTTCGGATCGGTGGCTCCTGAATCCTACTTCTTGATGCGCAGGAGTCAAGATGGATACGTGAGCTCTACGGGAATGTGAGTCTCGGTTGTTCTTTTGTTGCGTTCTCGGAGGGGGTTTCTTCCTCTTTCCTCTTATGTCTCGGGATATTTTGTTTCATCAAGTTTATTCATCTTGCCGAATGGATATATGAACCGAAAGCCGGATCTGCGTTACCACCTCCCAGGAGGCAGGAAGTTAACTCGTTTTTGGCTGAATGTAGGTTCAAGGCCTCTTTCCCCTGGGCTAAAAAGAAGGAGGAGGATCACGAGAGGCAGTATGTGCGAGAACATTTCGAGAAAACATCCTCAGACGAAACTGCAGGAAATTTGTGGATTCACCCCACGGATGGTAAGTCTATTTTTCAGGTTTCATAATTATGTTCTGGACAAGCAGCTAACATTATTGAATAGCCCTGGCTCTGGCCGACGAGTATGTGTAACCCGAGTGCCCCTCCCCTCTCGAGCCAACCGAGCTGCATGACTGACACACGTATTCTCTCAGCTATGGAATGAGACTGTGGATTGAAGCCCTACTGGATAACGAGTCTGTGATCCCCTCTGACCATCGCAAACGAAATATTACTCCTCCACCCCCTTATTTCAAGCCAGCCGAATCTGACGCGGGATCCGTTGCGTCCAGCACCGCTCCCGCTCCTCGAAGACGGTCTACACGATCGGCATCCCCTAGCAAACGCCTTGGATCAACTCCGCGAAAGACACGCGCGAAGGCAGCCAAGGATAGTCCTTTAAAAAAAGAAGTTGCACCGATCGCAGAGGCTATGGAAGAAGAAACCAAGGTCGTCACCCTAACAACGACCGAGAAGACGACTCTGACTTCTACTGAGACCGCCCCCGTGTTGACGAACGGTAATGGAATCGAAACAAGTTTAACCACGCCAGTCAAGGGCGAGCCAACAATAAAACTTCAGGTTGACCAGGAAAGTGAGGAGAAAGGAGATGTTAAGGTTGCAAGGAATAGCGTTAAGCTCGAACTTGCGTCTAGCGAGCTCGAGCTCCCAGTTGGCGAGATCACGATCCCACTAGCAGAGACTGCGCAGGAAATGATTGCTAAGGCTAAAGAAGTGGTAGCCGAGGCCCAACGCCTTGATGGCGGCTCCGATGCCGCTTCCGTCAATGGTGTCGGCAGAAAGCGAAAGGCCGAGGATATCGAAGATGCTGAAGAAGCTGAAGCCGATGGGGAATCCGACCCCAGACACGTCAAGAGGTCAAAGGTTCTGGAGGAAGAATTGAAAAGAGAGAAAGTCAAGAATAAGGCTTTAATTGGACTGACAGCGGCCTTGGCTATCGGGTTAGTTTCTTTACCTTACCGAGTAATCCCTTACCGAACGGCTTGTGGGCTGACGGACTAACACATGTGCGCAGGGCCCTATTCCCCTACGTTCTGTAGCGTGGGAAGATTTTGCCAGACATGACTTTCGGTTTCACGAATATTATCCTGGATTATGTGGAGAATGCCATTCCTTGTGTACCAGGGTTCCTAAGTTCCCACGAGTCGACCCTGTCATGGTATGCTCATAGTTTTTTGCGTCTTTCGTTTTTTTCTGTCCTTGGTATAACATTTCTTGTCAATTGTTTTTTCTATTTTATTTTCTAAACTTCTGGAATTTTCAAAAAACTATCGTTAGCCCCAGATATATTCTTTGCTTTCCCCCCTGTTTTTCTTTTTCTTCTATTTTTTGGTTCTTTATTGTCTATTTCAAAGAGCCTTTTCCTGTTCAGAGGGCTTTGTTAAGAGCCCAGTGGCCTTAGACTCCGGGCCTGACCTGTTAGGATTTCTATTTTCTTTACCTTCTCGTTTTGTTATTATTTGTTTTTTGTTTTTCACGTTTCTTTTGTCTGGGGTTCTTCGCCTGGAACTTGTTCCACTTTTAAACTTTCAATCGTTGATCACTTGCATGTATGCTATAATTTCACTTTACTCTTCAAGTTTCTGAGGTGTAGGATTCCCATATCCTGCTTTCTTACAGATGCTTCCGAGTTGGTTTGGGCGTTCAAATGCCTGAGCTTCTGAGTTTCTGCTGCATCGATAATTATCAAGAGAGCGGACGCATGTGGTCTCTGCAAGGTATGGATTATACAAGCATCTGTACGGTACTACACCGTCATCATTCATCCATAAGGGGGTTTAAGGCGCAACTGCGATACGGTGGAAGATAGGAGAGTTGATGAAGCATAACTTTAATCCTAGGGCCCGGAATGTAGCTCAGGGTCGCCTCGGCTATCTGTGATATGCATGATGATGGTGCTCACATCAACTTCCGATATCCTAGGTCTGCCGTAAGGGTAAACCCTAGAACACTTACATTTCGACGGACTTGTCAGGGTTAGAGTCAGCCGCATGCGATTCCACCCCGCACAAATACCCCCGAACGCAAAAAGCACTTCGCTTTGCTTCGGGCCCTCGGTTGTTCCTCTTACAGTCCACCACACCCTTTCTCCGGCACTCCAGACGGCGACAAAGATAGGCTTAATTTGCTTTTACCCTCTCCTGCTAGCATCATGTAACTAGCTCAACTCCCCTTGAGATTGAGACTGCATACCTTGATCATGTTATTCCTCCGCTCTCGCTACCTCTTGCCGCGCTCGAGAAGGCTCTTTTCTACCTCTACTTGCCGTGGCGCCACGTGGGGATTTGTTGGACTTGGGCAAATGGGATATCCCATGGCTCGGAATCTACGTGTCAAGGCCCCCGTTGACGATACTCTTGTTATTTTCGATGTGAACAAGGATGCGACGAAGCTGTTTGTAGACGAATTGGGCGTGACGTATAAGAATGTTGTCGCGAGCAAGCTCGAGGAGGTTGTGGATAGAAGTGTGAGTTATTCTTGATAATTTATTAAAAGGTTTATCTCAGCAATGATGAGTATATCCAGATTATGAATTGTTTCTAAGTCGGGGGGCTTCCTCCTGAAGTTTCCTCTCCGTGATTTTTTCTATTATACCAAAGCCAATCCTCTGAGCTATTTTTGAGACCTTTGTACTATGCATCTTGCTATCGATTAACTTTGCTCCCTGACTGACGCGTTGACGAGGACACTGTAGGACACGATTATAACCATGCTCCCTGGGCCGCAACATGTTAAATCCGTCTTTAATTCTTTCCTTAATGCATCTTCTAGCCCTACTGGAAGGGAGGAAAAGCTCTTCATCGATTGCTCGACAATCGACATATCTACTTCCCTCTTTGTCCGCAAGACTGTATGCGAATCCTCTCTCAATGGCCAGTTTGTCGATGCCCCCGTATCCGGAGGAACTGTTGGAGCGGCTGCAGGGACGTTAACCTTCATGGTTGGGTCTGAGCCAGCACTCCTCCCTCGAATCACACCCCTCCTCTCCCTTATGGGTGGTCGTGTTATCCACTGCGGACCGCCCGGTGCCGGGTTGGCAGGGAAATTGTCCAATAACTACCTGCTCTCTATAAGCAACATCGCTGTCGCCGAGGCGATGAATCTCGGTATTAAATTGGGATTAGATGGCAAGGTGTTGAAAGACCTCATCAATGTCTCTTCTGGAAGATGTTGGAGCAGCGAAATCAACAATCCTATTGATACAGCCCAGAGGGAATTTAAGGGAGGGTTCGGGGTTTCTCTTATGAAGAAGGATCTTAAGCTTGCCATCCAAGCTGCTGAAGAGATTGGGGCGAAATTAGCCATGGGCGAGAGGGCAAGGGAGGTCTACGAGGCTGTCGAAGGGGTCGAGGAATGCAAGGGTAGGGATTTTTCGGTAGTTTACAGATGGCTAGGCGGAGACGAGGGGAAAAAGCAATGATATCTAGAATGGTCTGCTTCGGCGCCATAGAACAAAGGGAGAAGAAATGAATTTTCTCGAACAGTGCCAGTAGTCGGAAGAATACTTTAATGACGACTGATGAGGTTACTTGCACAAGATTTGCAATTCAGTGCGGATGTTGGTAACCACTGGCGCTGTACTTGTACAGTATCCGGTAGTTCAAGGTCAGAACGCTTGTAAATCAGGCATAAGGAGCGCGAGTATCACAAAGAAAACAAAGAAAACTCCCAATATCTCTCCAAAGTTGGAAATTCGAAGTGATTTGTGGCAACCATGAGAAGGGTTCTTATGGGCTCGTGCAGGCTTTAAGCATTCTCCGTTCCAAGTGCCGCGGGTCCCTTCTCGCAGATAAGCATCATGAGGTATCATAATACAAACGCTAATCCCAGATGCGCCGATAACCGCCAGAAAGGGCTCCATCGGATCATCTGAGCACTTTGGCTTCTCTTTGTACGGTACAGCAGAACCCCAGCTCAGGCTAGGGCTTGCCAGCGCCGGTATTTTGCTTTAGGTATGTAGCCTGATTGGTTTATCTGAAGCTCTTGCATAGAGCTAAAGTCAACGTATAGCAGAGTATTGGTAGTCTTAAAAGGCTTTTGCTGTTATAGCTTCGTTTTTTTTCCCTGAGGGGCCCAAGATGCCCAATGATACTTATTTCTGAGGGGAATTCCGGTATTCATTGCCTGAAAGGCACTGAAAATTTGAGTGTTTCTTTATATAAGTCGTTTTCCATATTGGCACGTTTAGCTATAATTTGGATACACACATAGGATCTGTTAAGTTAGCAACCACGTTGCTTGTATATGTACGGGTTCTTTTTTATTTTGTCCTTTTCTTTCCTTTCTCTCCTATGTTTATCTCGTTACTGAATGTTGAAGGGTTTTGTGGACAGTGAGAGGGTCAACGAACAAGACATGCAAAAGGCTTTGCTAGATGATTTGTGTGGCTTGTTTGTTGCCCAGCCGCGTCCGCAAAGTCTCTACACCATTCCAGGTATTATGATACTGCTAGCCCTCTTTTTCCGCCATTTCGTAAACCTATTGTGATAAAGGCTCGCAATGTCCCTGGAGGCATATCCGGAAACAGTTGTTTGGAAGGCCCTTGCTGTTCTGTTGTTAATGGGTATTGTTTTCGAGGTATGAGGACAGGCATGAGAACTTTATGGATATGGCTGTATATTTAGGTTCGTTGAGCCTGCTCACCGTCTATCTGGGAGCTATGGGATATACATACAGTGTGCTAATAATGTTCGTATATGGTTTCTTTCTCCTCCCAAATGCTTCTTTCAGATCTCTACTTTCTTTCAGGCCAGATCCTGTTTAGGACTAGCATGCGGTGTCTATTCTTGTTCCTTTTATTGTTCCTACATGGTTTCTTTGAAAGTCTTTGTTTTCTTGATTCTTTACTCTGAGTATTGTCGGAACCCGGTGGTATTGGCAGGACTGGACCGCTTCACTATATAGCTGAGCTACACCCCGCCCGTTATGTATATGAGCAACCACTTTCTTAATTAATAATCCGAACCGTTATCTATTGTCACTTCTCCACCCGAACTATCGCATATTGCTATGATACAAGTAGGTATGAAGAAATAACGTCCTTCTGGTGCTAGCGCGTGAGGAATTCCAACTTAATATGAGAGTTACTTGGAGTAATCGTGCTATCGGGGTATTGACTATTGGTACTATTCACAGTGCGAACATCAAAGTGCACAGCTAAGGAAATAAAGTAGGCTTTTATAACGTACTCGAGTACATGTTGCTAGTTGACTGCGTTGTAAAGTGCTTTAGGTCACCTCCCTGTTGAGGCTTCCATGCATGAAATCTATGGTACTCGCAATTGAATTGTGTTTGCGAACATGACCACTATTGCATGATACCAAGATCCGGACAAAGAAGCTGAATTTTGGCGGTATGCGATAGCAGTTGTATTCACAAACGCCATTCAATTGCAAGTAGGGGGTTGAGGGGTTCATTAGTGGTAGGGTATGATATGTCTCCGATATTGCATGACAGATGTGCTAACAAAGAGATGTTGGCTTATAACTGGAAACGCCGGAGGCTTAATTGGTGAACCTCGTCTCTCCTCTCTTAAAGTTTCGTACCTTGATTCATACTTCTCTGATTCGCACTAATACTCCCAATTCTCCCTGTCTTTAAGTGCTCGAAGGCACATACGACAGGCCCCTCCCTGGATTCGTCAACTTAGTGCTGTACTAGACCCATGTTTGAGGTCTGACCTCGTTTGGAATACCACGGTAGTGCTGGTCGTAGAGTTATATGGTAAAGTAAAGCCAGGTACTAACAACGGATGATTACCTGGAGATGGGCTGTTGCGCTGTGGGATCCTTTGCCAGATTGCATAATTCAGTGGAAACAATCTAATACCAATAATTAAATGCCGCCGTTATGTCCGATATTTTCCGGGGCCCAAATCCCAAGTTAAGCACTCGTAACTCACTTCTTTGTCTTACAACGGGGATAAAGACCCAAGCGGAAGTAACCGCCCCCGGATTCATCGGGCTTGGCGCCATCATGACGGGGATCAGTTGGGCTCTCTAACTTAACTTTTAAACTTTCCAGAGTCGCCCTTTCATCAACCTCACCCCCACTATCCTTTCTTTCTTTCACCCGTTTTTCGGGCCTTTGTTACCGAAATTACCTTTACACTGTTTCCAAACCAATTTCCCGGAAATGTCTTACGTCGCAACTCTTTACGAGGCAAGCAGTATCCGAATTGCTATAAAAGCAGAATTCTTAGCTGCAGGGGAAACTTCTCTCATTGTCGCGTATATTTCCCGTCCTTGTTTACTCCACTGTTTATTCCACTTGCATATGCTCACAATAATTTCGAACTTGTTAGGAAATCGTCCCATCTGGAGGTATACAAAGTTGCTGGGCCTGGCATCATTCTCCAAGAAAAATTCCCTATCTACGGAAGAGTGATAGCTCTTTCAGCCTTCAGGCCACGGAAGTCCGAGACAGATCATCTTTTGATTGTGGTTGGCCAAATCAATTACCAATATTTCACGATATCATGGGATCCTGTAGCCAAAAAACCCAGAAACGAACGCGCGGCGGTAGATTTCTCCGAAAACCACGCCCAACTATCGGATTCTTTTCTGTGTTTGTCCGACCCAAAGAACAATATTTTGGGGTTGCACGTCTATAAAGGGATATTCCTGACTATTCCACGGATCCCGTCACCAATTAAAGGTGGTAAGGGGTCGCGGGTGGATGTAGGCAATATCAGGGAGCATTGTTTTGTGAGGCTCAAGGAGCTGGAAATCCTTGATCTGAAATTTCTATTTGGTACCGTTCTGCCTGTACTAGCTGTTCTCCATAAGCCCTTCAAGGGTGACGAAATGGCGGTTAATACATATGAATTATCAATAAGATCCGGTGAGGTTAAACTTTCGGACTGGACGATTCGGGATTTGAAGGGGGGGCAGGAGGCTCTATTTCTCATACCTGTCCAGCTACCTCTGAGTGGATTATTGCTCATTGGAGTGACAAAGATACAATATTTCAACAATGTTGGATACAAAACTTTCCGGCCTGTGGACCCTCCTATTGTATGGACGACTTGGGAGATGTTGAGCCCAGAGAGATATATCTTAGGGGATGAAGAGGGTGGGCTTCATTTATTACTGTTATCGGTTGATACTAGAACTAAGAAAGTCCATCTGCGCTTAAATCATATCGGAAATGTGAGCTACCTAGAAACTTCACAAGCGAATCGCTCTAGCTAATAGCTTTAGGCCTCCATACCAGAAACATTAGTTCATTTAGGTGAAGGGCTTTTGTTTTTGGGCTCTCACTTCGGTGATTCACAACTCCTTCTGATTCGTAACGAGGAGCCAAGAGTCCGAGTTCAGCAAGTATTTGACAACATAGGTCCAATGGTCGATTTCAAAGTTATGGATTTAGACTACTCGAGGTCTGAGGAAGGAATACGGCAATATTCGCCCGGTCATATCAGATTTTTATCGGCGAGTGGTGGCCACAAGCAGGGCCACCTAAGGAACATAAGAAGCGGCGTTGGTCTGGATGATTTAGGCGTTCTTGGAGAGATGAGAGGAATCCGGGGTCTGTGGAGTTTACGGTCGATTCCTGCAAGCAGGTATGCTATGTCCTTATATAGATGGAATGGTTTGAAAAGAAAAGAAGAAAAAAACTAACTCTCATTCTCCATTAGCTGTGATGATGTGCTGGTTGTCTCCTTTGTGGAGGAAACTAGGATATTTAAGTTCGATGATGCTGGGGATATTGAAGAATTGGATGACTTTATGGGGTTTGCGCTTAACCAAAGAACTATTATCGCTCATAATACTGTGGGTGGCCGGTTCTTGCAAGTCACCTCTACCGCAGTAAGGCTTGTTGATGCGGATAGCGATACTGTTATTACAGAGAGTTGTCCAGACGATGGCTTCACTATAACCATGGCAAGTGCAAATCAAGATTTGCTGATTTATGCCATGGGCCCTACCTTGGTTCTTTTGGATCTCACGCAAGGCTTGAGAGAGCTTATCAGAAAGACCTTTGAGAACGAAATAAGTTGCCTCAACATGCCTGCTTCACCATCCAGAATCTGCGCAGTTGGCTTCTGGACTGTGTCATCGGTCCTAATTCTTAGCGTGGAATCTTTCTCCATTTTGTCTCAGGAGGTATTGTCTAGAGAGGACAGTGTTGCCACTCCCCGTTCCTTGCTTCTTACGAGGATTCTAGAGAATGGTCCGCCAACCTTGCTTGTCGCCTTGGGTGACGGCAGTATGTTCACTTTCGCATTAAATGAAATGACTTGCGCTTTATACGAAAAGAAGAATATAATCTTAGGTACACAGCCGATACGGTTTCAGCCAATACTAGGAGGAAACGGGAAAATTACAGTCTTTGCAACCTGTGACCATCCGAGCGTTATATACGGTAGCCATGGGAGAATTGTGTACGCCTCTGTTACAGCCGACAAATCAACCTACGTTACCTCCTTTAATTCTCCCAACTTTCCAGATGCTGTTGTTATAGCCAGCGAGGATGACTTGAAGCTCTCTGTTGTGGACCCTCTTAGGACCATGCATGTCCAGTCGTTGCCGGTTGGGGATGTTGTCCGAAGGATAGCGTACTCTAAGGGAAAAAATATTATTGCAGCTGTTACGGTGCAAAGAGTATCTGATCTGAAAACAGGCGACGACCTCCACACGTCTTATATCCGTCTCATTGATAACACCGCTTTTTCTGTAGTTGACTCGTATGAGCTAGACGAACTGGAGCTCGCTGAAAGCCTTGCCTCTGGTAGACTCTGTAATGGAAACGGATCACTCTCAGAAGGGTTTTTGGTAGGAACCGCATATCTAAATACGAAAGACGACGAAAGCGAAAAGGGTAGGATTATTGTTTTTGACGTGAGCGAAACGAAACGCATCAAGTTTACAGCATCTTATGATACTCTGGGGGCGGTAAATGGAATACAGATGCTTGGAGAAAGAAAATTCGTGGCCGCGACGGGCCGGACGGTACGATTACAATAATGCCTCCCTATTAGGTTTAAACCATCAAACTGTTACTCATTTCAAATAGGTTGAGCTTTTTGCCATTGAATACTCAGACTTTCAGAGCAAAACAGCTGCAGGCAAGCCAGCGAGTGCTACCGGATGTACAATCACCAAGCTAGCAAGCTTCAACGCCCATAGTTCACCCCTCGATGTTGCGGTCTACAATGACGTCATCGCTGTCTGTGATTTCATGCATGGTCCTTCGATACTCGAGTATAGACCAGATAAAGAAAACGAGAGCGCTGAGTTTGTTGAGGTCGCAAGGGCATTCAAACCCAGTTGGCTAACGGCCCTTGAGCTGTTGGATGAAAATACCGTTTTTTGCTCTGATACGGATGGCAATTTGGTTGTTTGGGAGCGCCAATTCTCTGGGGTCACTGCAGACGACAATAAGCGGCTCCGGCAGATTTCATCCATGAAAATCGGAGAGTATGTTAACAGGATCAGAAGGAGTATGTGTCCCTATCTCCTCTAATGCCCCCGCATTTGCCTACAAATATAACGACTAACTTTTTAAAGTCTCTGACCAGACCTTGGCTGGAAGCAAAGTTCAACCAAAAGCCTACTTCTCCACGGTAATGTGCCCCCAATAATGTAACACATTATAATTACTCTAATAGTTTGAGCAGATTGACGGATCTATGTTTCTCCTTGGCGAGATTCAAACCGCTGAGGTAGATCTATTGATGAATCTCCAGACGAACCTCTCAAACGCTGTTAAGGGATTAGGGGGCCTCGATTTCCTATCCTACCGGGCAATGTCGACGCCCTTGGATAACTCTGAAGAGCCAATGCGATTTGTCGATGGAAATTTCATCGAGACTTTCCTAGATCTACCTAACGATATTGCGAATGCTGTCGTTCAAGGAAATGGGAAAGCGGTGGACAACTTGGGAGTCGGTGTTCAGGATGTGGTGGATATTCTGGAGACACTCAAACGTCTACGTTGAAAATTGTCTTCTCTCTGGTGGGCTCTATCCCATCACTGTAGCTATTAGTCCTTTTACTGCCTTTAGAAAACACGCCTACTACTGACGCCCATTCTCGGTGCCTCTATGTTACGACCTTTGGTCGGACATTAGAGTGTTTGTGCAGAGAGACCTACGTGATGTTTACACACGTTAATGACAAGGTTTGGCAACCTGGTTCCTTGATCCCACCTGGTTGGGGTGTAAAAGCTGTGAAGTCGGACATGGAATTGAGGGTCCTAAACGCCAACTCCCGCTATACTTTTATACCTTTGTAGGGGTATGATTTGCAGCTGTGCTCCTTAAATATAATCTTAAAAAGCATCACACAAATCTTACCAATCGCGGCACTTGTATGGTAGGAAGGTCAACAACTACATAGTGCTTGCTTCACACGGCTCACTACGGGTAGGTAAACTTTTCTATATATCTATCCATAAACCCAGCCCAACACCTCCCTCTTAGGCCCCCTATAATAGCAGCATAGCACCTATATAATACCTTTACTCTACAACCAGTATGATACATGGAAGTTCACAGTGTCCCACTCCAGCCCACTGCACAGAAATTATTCCACTCCACAGACTGAACAAACATGGCCTTGTAGTAAATGACAATGACAACCCTTACATGCAGTATAGCAGGAACTTTCCACAGGATTTGATTATACAGCCCTTCTAAACCTCTTGGAATTGCTTTTGTCAGAATTTATCCTAGATATATTATATATATACTGTACAGGACAAAAGGTTTCGTTCGACACATGGTTTGCACAAAATTTAACGAAAAATGGACATTTTCAAACGGAGTAAAGTATTCCCAATGCTGTTTTATAAGAAAACACTTCAAATAGTTCCATCCATCGGCTAGGGAATGACTATCTATTCAAACTTCTAGAAGTAGAAGTGTAAGAAACTAAAGCTGCCTTCATTGTTCATGATTTGCATCAATTGTGCGAAAGTGACCTAAATTTTTTGTATGGGGTTACATATTATACAAAAAAGTATGATAGATGGAAACCAATACCAGATACTTAAACAACCTTTTCTCCATCATTTTGTGATATTTAAGGATTCTGTGATATCTACAGATTTGCTGATTGATGCATGAACAATTTTTTACAGATTCTCATAGACATTGCACAATTAGAGAGGGTGAGGGATGAAGATGGGTATCATTGACGGCTCCTGCCGTATGATACGTAAGTTACGATACACATCTCAGCAAAACCTATCTTAGCAACATTCGTCATCGAGTTCTGAAACGTACAGTACAGTACTTAGCCTTTCGTATTGCACAACACACAGGGCGAGCAGGTTACTACCGTACCTGTACCGTGAGAACCTGAATGATTGAACCTCGCACTGGGACGTTGGAGTTGCATTCGCTGGCAAGGTCCGACTCTTTTTCTTTTCTTTTCCTTTTCTGCCCTTAAGCTGGGGCTGAGGAGGTCGGTTTTCGCACCCCCTACCGTATCCAAGAGAGGGAATTTTGGACGTCTTAGCGGATAGGTGAGAGTATCGTACAAGTACCAGCATGGCACCCTTTTCTCTCTCTCCTGGACCTGGCAGGGAGGGGCCGGATACAGTGCAATCCCGAGAATTCCCCTAGGAACGTCTACGAGTAGAATTTCCTTCCTTTAAATTGAGTGGAGAAAAAACACAGTGAGAAGGTTTTTCTCTCTCTCTTTCAGCCCTCAGTTGAGACAAATAAGAGGATAAAAGATTAAAAACACCTCTAACCCTACTAGGAGAGGTAACTCCAACGCCCCTAACTTACCATAGCGAGATTCTCAGTTCTCACGGCACCGTCCGTGATGGAGATGTCGGAACGCCTTGTTGTCTGCCAGATTATCTACCTCGCAAATGTTCAAGTTGAGTCCTGTGGAGTTAGTCATGTGCTTGCTTGGTCCCTTTGTGCTACGTTACCGTTTGGTGAAAAGTAAAAGTGGTGTCACACGGGCAGAAGTATCGGCAGGGTCTTTTTGCTCTATCATTATCATACCGGTACCGACCGCGCGAGTAGTTATCCGTAAAATCTCAAAAAATTGAACAGCGCGCGATATCATTCGAGCCTCCTTCTCCGGTATGATCTAGCACCGGTATTATAATTCTTTTTATGTCTTTCAGAGGAGGGGCTGAATGGCCTACCTTTCGCCTGTTATATTTTCCACCCCCACCTCCTTCCGGAGAAGGAAATTTTGGACCACCTTCCGCAACATACCTACCCACAGTGCACGGTCTCAATTATTTGACTTGTAGTGGTTCGAGTGCTTCCCTTGCTATCCAAATACAACAAGCTATCACTGATAGCTCCTTGTTACTATAGAATAGGCACAAGCTGGAGTTATTCAAGTCATAAGTTAAAGAGCAAAAGTTCAATCTTATGATAACTTATGTCATTAACGGCAATTCCCTACCCCTTGCCCCGCACAAGTGCACTTTTGTGGTTACCCAAAGAATGAAGAAACATCCAATAGATAGATTAATAGATGGACACATACAATACTTAACAACCGACTAATATCTTCACTTTTCCCCACGACCATGAAACCCTCCATCCAACCAAAACCCTCCAGTGGGCAGGCGCAATGAATTACCAATGAGCTCAAGCTCATCAACATCTACACTCTCCCTCTCGGAGACGTATTGAGTTTCAATTGGCGGGGAGGGGGTGAGGAAGGAAGGAAGGAATATAGCACAACCATGAATACGAATCCGCCATTCAGTCTGCCAGTCTGCCTCATCTCCTAGCTATGGCCATTCCGTTCTTCATTAGAGAAGGGGAGGAGAGTTCGGCGGGGTCCTTAGAAGCACAATCTGAGCTTGTTTCTCAGATCAGTTGGAGCCCCCGGCCCCCCGAAAAAAAGGTAAAATAAGGCTTTTGTGGGGGAGGAGAAGCAGAGGGAAGTGGGGATCACTCATGGTACTCTGACTGGTCCGGAAAACTCCAGTTCGTGACGATAGGAGAAATATTTTATATTTACAGTATGGAGCTTTGACACCGAGCCTATTTTGCGAGAACTGAGGGCGTGGAAAGGCAGACAAGATGCTGAGCTGGTAACTTATAAAGCAAGGCTCACCAGGGAAACTTGTGTCTCCGAGCAGAGCCGCAAAGTGAATGAGGCTTCACAAGGGAGTACCGTAGAAGGGCTTTCCAAATGGCTTTTTTTTTTTTTTTTTTGCCATGTTACGTCCCAACTTACCCACTATATTCAGAGACCCAACATCACGCGCGGGTTTTTTTGGCCAAAAGATGTCTCGCGGACTCCTGGAAGCGTAGGGTGACAGACGTCCAAGTTTCTTTAAATCCACGGAAACCCGCCCTCTTCCCTTCCCGCCCTCTACTCATCAACTCAATTCAACTGAACCCTCCGAGTTCGATATCCGCTCTTACCACCTTCTTTCCTACGAAAACCCCCCACTTAGCGCAATTGCTTCCCCAGAGTTCAAAACAATCCGCTAGTAAACAAGCAACCCCCACGATGTGTTTTGGCAAGAAAAGCACTACCGGGAATGACCCGCCCGCCAGAGTCAAGAAACCGAAGGCTGCGAAGCCCAAGAAGTCGTCCACCCATGTATGTTCATAAGTCCCCCAAATACCCCGTGAACCTTGCTAATAGGATAACAACAGCACGGAAGCGGTGTTGACGGCGGTGGTGGTGGTGGCACAGGCTGTGGTGGTGGTGCAAGCGCAGGCTGTGGAGGGTGTGGAGGATGTGGTGGTTAAACATAATTGGGCGTTGGTGGAAACTTGAGGTCTGAACATAAATACGCACGTTGCACTGTCTTGTTTTCTAGTAATGACATTATTCGATCTTTGATAAACGCCCTTCTCCAAAGTGAAAAAGGGGGAAGAAAGAAGCAGACTTAGTCGATCAATGAACCCCCGAAACCCAAAGGAGTTACCTCTGTTTGAAGTATTACTTCAATTTGACGGAAGGTGTAAGTATGTCCGGCTATCTCCTATCTTATAAGAAATATCGAGTGGTCATGTCAATGTATCCAGACTCCTTCCACTGCTATAAGTAGGACGGCATGTGTATTCAGGAGAGCATCAAGCAGGTCAAATAGTCTCTCTCTCTCATTATACTTATACCTTCAGACCTGTATACAGTCTTCAATATCCCTTTCCACGCAAGCTTGTCTTCGGCCCCAGTTATCGTGCTCTACCCCCGATAACCTCCTATAACGCCCGCCGAGTGATTCTAAGTGATGCTTGTCAACGCGCCGAGTGTTGTTTGGGCCCTTCACCACACCCCGGATATTTTCCTATCGCATGCAGAAACAACCCCCTGAGTCCCGTATCACTACTTCTAGAAAGTTGCGAAAATCGACGCTACACAGATCGGTTGGTGTAACATAGCTCAGCCTCAAAGTTTAAGCTCAGCGAACCTAGCACAGCCCAGAGGAGTCAGGGTTGTTCGAAATGCCCATCATAAGACCCACGACGAAGACTGCTATTTAATTCGCCACTTATTGATTCTAGTTCCTCAACGCCTATGTGCCTTGCCATCCTAACTTAACTCTGCACTTATTCACCCCACACGTTGCCTTGGAGACATGAGTTTTCGCGCTCACACAATTCGCCAAAGCCACAAAACCGAATCTAACCGCAAAAAAAAAGAAAACCACTCTATCCATCCCCAGAGTCATGATAACAGATGTCATAACAACATTTTCGAGTATCTACCGCTCCGGTGTCGAGAGGATTACCTCGTGTGACAATCGTATTTCTGACGGCGTAGCAAGTATGCTTGTGACACAAAGGAGACATGTATTTAGAAGCCCAAGAAATAACCATGTCATTACCTCCAGAAGAACTCTCGCGAAGGCCTCTCAAGGCGAACTCCAGAAGCCTGGAATAACTACTCCAATCCAGCTTTAAAAGGGCGAGCCCAGTCCTCTATTTCTCCTCATCCTCATTTGCCTTTCCCCTCGCTAGAGAAACAAACCTCTTCAGGAAAAAAGAACAAACCTTCAATATCACAAATATACCAGCTATACTTCCCCATATCCACCAACGATGTGTTTCGGACTCACCAAAATCTGGAGACGTAAGCTCAAGAAACCTTCAGCCAATACAGCAGAGAAACCAATCTCAGCTTGGGTAAGTTCCTCGGGCGTGGACCTGTTTTCAGTCTGGCTTTCTTTTTTTACTAACAAGTGATACCATCCCGCAGACCTCAACGACCTCTCGCCCGACTCCGGCACCGGCTAGTAAACCACTCCCAAGCCTTAGGCTAGACGCCCATACGACCGCAGCAGCCGCTACGGATAGCACGCCCGTGGTTAAGAAAGAGAACCCTTTGGTAAGCTCATATCTACGTTTAAATTTTTGACATGAGACCTTTAGCTAACAATACGGTACCTTGAAAGGCGACTGCCACACCCAGCAAGCCAATCCCATCTACCACCTACCTGTCGGCGCCAAAGCCCAGCTATAGATCTGGTACCAAATCCCACAGGTCATCCTCGAACTCCCATTCTAGAGGAACTGCTTCCTCCGGATTTGGCTCTGCAAGCTATAGTATTAGCAGCTACGATTATGGCGGCAGCTGCAGCAGCTCCAGTGGTGGAGGTGGAGGAGGAGGAGGCTGCGGTGGTAGTAGCGGAGGTGGAGGAGGAGGCTGTGGTGGGGGTGGTGGTGGCGGATGCTAAATCCTGCCCCCTAGGTAGCGGTTTGACTGGTTTCCATCACGATAATCATGTTTGCGGTTGCTCGTTTCTTAGGTCCAGAGCCGCGTATGCGACTAACTGCTAGTAGGATTTTCACGGGTTTTTGGGTTTTTACGGGTTTCCGGTTCTTTCTTTTGTTTTTTAGGGGTTTCTCGTTTTTTAGCTCTATATATCACTCCCTTAGAACGCATGAGATTTCATCCCCTCAATCATAACTGGGTGGATAAGGAAAGCTTACATATGGAGAGGTAAGTGTTGATATGATACGAAGTTTTTTTTTTTCGCACCCTCAAATGTTTCGTTCGATGCCTCACCTCGCTCACAAACCAGACCCCGGCCAGGGCCAGCAATATTATTGTCATTCTGGTTCTTCTGGCCCCTTCTCTCGATTCCTGTTTGGCGTTTCGTTAGTGGGAGGTGTCCTAGAAAGTATTATACATAGATCTCGAGCTTCGAGGAGCCCTTGCTACATCAGGTCCACAAATAGCCAGTCTATTTTCCTGTCGTTCGCTATTTATCTATCCGAATAATCTATACGTCTATCCACTGCCACTACCTCCAAACACAAATCTCCTCCGAGTAATATTAAGTGATTGTATCTCCTGCGCAACAACGCCTTGAGGCCAAGAAGTCCCACCAAAAGACCCCTCACTGGGACAAATAAAAGGAAAAAAACCACCAGACCTTACTAAGAGAAGCAACTCCGCCGTTCTCAAACATAGTCCAATTATTCGAGTTTTTATGGTACCCCAAACCACTACAATGTAAAGAACCTATCCTAGCGAGTGATCCAGGATATCAGGATAGGCTTCAATATAAATATTTTGAACTCTCGGAGGTCTGTATTGGGCAGTGAGGTATCCGGATCATCAAGATCAACGAGTGGGATATGCCGTATCTTGAATTTATTTAAAAATACTTTTATGCCTTTTCTGCCCGAGTGACTATCCTGTGATGCTAATTTTCCTATTTCCCGATTTCTTTCACCTAACATCTGCCCCCTCTTACAGATTCTTTGACCCTTAATAGCTTCCCAAGTTCCTCTACTCGAGTAAAGGTATTTCTCATGCAGGTCTCATTCACTTGGCCTTGGCAGCATCTGCGGGCCCAATCGTGTTCACAAATCTCAAGCAATTACGAGTAGACGACATTTCGCGATTCGGAGGGGCACAGAATATGTCTCACATCACGCCACCACCAACTTTTGTCTAGTGTCTGTATTTAGAAGCCTGATAAACAACCGTGCCATTGCCTCAATCAGAAGAGCTCTCGCCTAGACCCCTCAAGGCGAACCCTAGAAGCCTGGGGTAGCTACTCCAATCCAGCTTTAAGAGAGCTAGCCCAGTCCTCCTTTTCCCCTCATCATCATTTGCCCTTCGTCTCACCAGAGAACTAAACCTCTCCAGGAAAAAAACGAACCCTCAATATCACAAATATACCAACTAGTTTTCCCCACCACTGCAACCACCAACGACCCAACAATGTGTTTCGGATCAACCAAAACCCGAAGACGCAAGCTCAAGAAACCTCCCGCCAATTCAGCAGAGAAACCAATCTCAGCTTGGGTAAGTTCCTTGGATGTGGACCGGCTTTCAGTTGGGCTTTCCTTTTTTTCTAGTGAGTGACACTATCCCTCAGACCTCAACGACCTCCCGCCCGACTCGGGGACCAGTTCATAAACCGCCCCCAAGCCTTGGGTTGGACCCCCCTACGACCGCAGGTGGTGTGGATGGTACGCCCGTGGCTGAGAAGAAGCCTTTGGTAAGCTCATATCTGCGTTTAAATCTCTGACATGAGATTTTTTAGCTAACAATACCTTGAAAGGCGACTGTCATACCTAGCAAGCCAACCCCGCCCACCAACTACCTGTCGGCACCAAAGCCTAGCTATAGTTCTAGGACCAAATCCCACAGATCACCCTCAAACTCTTATTCCAGAGGAACCGCTTCCTCCAGATATGGCTCCGCAAGCTATGGAATTGGTAGCAGCTGCGGCGGCTCCAGTGGTGGAGGCTGCGGTGGGAGTGGAGGAGGCTGCGGTGGAAGCGGAGGAGGCTGTGGTGGGAGTGGAGGAGGTTGTAGTG
>QOVD01000362.1:0-17874 GCA_003521225.1 Tuber microsphaerosporum | reverse complement strand
GAGGGGGAAGGGGAAGGGAAGGGGAGGGAAGGAGAGGAAGAGAAATGTTCCTATGATGCCGCGGAGGAAGGCTTCTACTACTCTTGACCAGACGGTGATACCGCAGTTGTCGACGGGGGAGTTGAGGTCTATTTACTCGCAGGAGGTTTGTTTGTTTGCTTGACTTTAACTCTCTATCCCATTGGTGGGATGGGGGAGGTTGAAAAAGGAGACTGTATTAATAAACTTGAGACAGTTATTTGTGTTCCGCTGCGACATAACCGCGGCTCAGATCTCCTCCGCAATGATCTCCTACCCTACTCTCCGCGACGTGGGCGTGCTAACACCGGACGACATATCAAACCTCTCCCGTCAGATCCACACAAAGTACCGACTCTCCCGTAGCGAGAGCGAAGTCTTCAAGCACATCGAGCAACTCATCACCGACCTGAGATCCGGCGAGATACCCGGCCATCCGCTCGCCAGCGTGCACTTGATGTCGTGCCTGAAAGACATGGAGCGATTCGAGGTTGCGAACGAGTTTTGGAAGTGGCTGATTGACCAGGACGAGACGCACTGTGATGCTAGGGTCTACGGTGTTGCTATAGAGAACTACACATACCAGGGCGTGACGCAGGATGAATTGGAGAAAATGTTTATGGAAGCCCTGGAGAGGTACTCTAAGACGGTGGATCCGAATATTGCGAGAGATACTGGCAAGGCTACGAGGCTTATGCTCCTGCAGGGGATTATCACGGCGAGGATTTTGCATGGCGATTGGAGAGGGGCGTACGAAGGGTTTGATATATCTGTCAGGCTGTATCCGACTTTGACTCCCGCGAGAATATACGAGTTGTTCTTGTACGAGCGGCCGGTGAAGGAGGCGTATATTGTCTTCTTGATGGCTTGCCGGGCGGGGACTCCGCCGAGGCCGCCAACGCTTACGCCATTGCTTAAAGAGATTTGGGCGAAGCATCGGGATGTGAAGGCTATGATCCGACTGGTATATGCATTCGTCGGAGCTGGAGGAAAGCCATTCCCGCAGCACTTGAATTCTCTCATATTTGCTATCCTTGGATCACTACCAAGTGACGTTTCCAAGAATAAAGGGGAAGAGTTCGATAAGATGTTCGGTGCAACGATGGCGTTGATCAGAGATTTGATATCCGCGTTTGGAAGATTGCAGGTTTTTCCGAGCGAGGGGACATTTAATACTATCATCTCACTGGGTGGGAAGCTGCAGAGGCTGGATCTAGTACATGGCGGTATGAAGGAGCTACTTGCTGCCCACTTGGAGCCGAATATGGTTACGCACCGGACTATCGTTAATGCTTTTGGAGAAATTGGGGATAGAGAGCAATTCCAAGCCGGCTGGCGGGGTCTATGTGCTGCACGGAAGGAATTTAAAATGCCATGGGATATCAAGGACTTTATCGCCCTAATCAAGGCTTGGCTCCTTCCTTTCTCCTCTTACTTGCGATGTATATGTATTAACTGTGTCAAAGGGCGGCTTAAATCTCGGCATGCCAGGCTACGTCCGTGGCGAGATAGAAGCCAACAAATTCGACATGTCGCAAGAAATGTACTACAATTCCATAGCAAGGATTTCTAAAATGCAATCACAAATGCGCAATGCTTCCACCGCTTCTCCCCCCACTCTATCTGCCGCAGACCCGTCACACCCGTCACACCCACCAAAAGCTCCGGAAACTGCCATCTCCCGCCCAGCCCTCATACCATCCCCCCTCTCTGACCCAACCAAATGCCTAAAAATTCGCTCAGAGGTGAACAACCTCTCCACCATCTTCTCATCTGGCAAAATATACGACTTTGCCTCCTCCCCTGTCTTCACCACCGTTCTGGCCAACAAATCCCGCGAAAAGATCGTAGACATAGACTTTGCAACACCGGACATTACCCCCCCGTCAGAGCTCCAATCCTTCTACGCGGCATTAACAAGCTCCGTGTCTAAAGTCTCCCCCGGCGAGGACGCGCTCACGCGGACGGCAACGGGGTATAATGTTAAGGAACTCCGCTTCGAGAACTGGAGATCTATTAATCGCTTGTTGTTTGAAGCTGAGTTATTCGAGAAGGAGATGATTGAGAGGAGGGTGAGGGGGATGGTTATGCGTGGGAAGATGGAAGGTGTTGTGGATGGGGAAGAGGGAGAGGGAGGAGGGGAGATGAAGAGAGTGTTTGAAGAGGAGGAGAAGGCTAAAAAGAGGATTGAAGATGTTAGGAGGGGGATTGAAGGGGTTAGAAAGGCACAGGGGGAAGGGGAGGTGGGGTGGAGGAAGGAAGAGTTGAGGGTTAGAGGGCTTTTGGGGAGGGATGTGAATATTGAGGGGGTAGAGGAGGTGTAAATTGTAGATATGGGCGTAGAGGTGGGAGGGGTGTCTGGAGAGATGGTGTGAATACCTGAATTATGTCGTTTGCTAGAGCTTGGGTTGTCTACCCGGATGTGTGGGGGTTGTATGTATGTATGTATGTACGATAACGGGCATGAAATCTCACTCGGGTAATCAACTTCTTTCGAGCATCTGTGTGTAGATATTTGTTTCTCCTTTTCAAATACACTAGAAAGGGATGGGTTCTTTCTGTTCGAATCCCTAATTATTACGCGTGAGCAATATCTGATATAATACCTAGCAGGAGCACCACCCTTGCGCTGGCCACCGACGATGGCTAACTTACCTCCCTGCTCACCCGACGCCGCCACCACCAGCCCCCGCAAGCACTCTAGCATTGCGTAAATACCCTCCAAGTGAACGAGCAAACCAGCAAGCAGACAAACAAACAACCGCAAGGAAAACATGCTGCTCCGGACACCTTGAAATCTAGTATGTACCTATGATACGAGCGAGCGGGAGGAGGAAGAGTAAAGGAATATGCTATGACCAACGATCAATGATGAAACCTTGGGTCGGTTAGTTGGTTAGCTGGGCGATTGGGACTGACTCGGGTTCGTGAGCAGGGTGGTGGGGTATTCTGAGCTGTGGTGGGGTTGGATTGTGGGTGTGGTGATGTTGGAGTGGTCTTTCTAGTGATGGACTTTAATAACTGGTGGGCCATGTATGGGGGCGGTTAGGTGGGGGATAGGTGAGTGGGTGAATGGATAGGTATATGAGTTAACGGCAAGTGTTTTATATGAAGCTCGCGGATTCTTAGAAGCACGTTTACCGATACTTTTGGCTGCCCTTCGGAATTCTGGAATACTCTTGATTTATCTATCTATTGGTTGGGTGCTACTGTCTTCGTGAGAGCGGTTTATTCATCATCCCATCATTACCATCCCCATCTCAGACATACATTAGACTGGTGAATGTATCACTGGATTTGAATCGCTATTTCTGGGTCAGCTTTGGGTTCTTGGTTTGTATAAATAAGATGGAATTAGCCCACCACTCGATGTGAGATTTTCCAACCCCCGCTGGGGTAATATAAAATGAATCATTCCTGGAACTGGATAGGGTCCCCGCGGTACGGGAGGCTGTGGAGGAAGAAGAAGAGGAGGGGAAGGGGGGGGGGAAATGTATTATGCGGAAGGTGAGCTTTCATATCCCGATGAGGAAATAAAATCGTCCCTAAGATTGAATGAGTTCGCCAAGTGATGGTTGGATGAAGCAGAAGTGTTGGGGGTATCACGAGAGTAGACTTAAGCGAGCTGATATCGGGTCGATGTTGAGGCGTTTGATATGGTTGATGGAAAGTGAAAAAGGGTCGAAGAGAGAAAAAAGAGGAGGAGAAAGGGGGCGATGCCCAGAGATAGGCTTATACACAAGTGGATAACACCTGAAATCACAGAGTGTCACTCGGTACGGCAGTACTGGAGAGTGTTGAAAATATTCGATGCGGAGGTAATGATCAACGGTTAGGGTTTATGCAGCGGAGAGGAACGGATTAAGCGGAGACATAAAGTTTGTATCAAGTGGAGATGAAAGTCATGATTGATTGTGATAACTTGATGAATGGAATGGTTTGAGGAAAGAAGTCTAGTGAGAGAAAGAAAAAGGTAAAGAAAGGACAGGAAGGAAAAAAAGAGAAGGTTGCGGAAGCGTTTCAATAGCTTGCGCGTCCCTTGACTAGTGCGTACGTGTACCACTGCGGCCTTGAAGTGCGGGCACATCCCGCATCAAGTGCAGCCATCAAGCTGCAATTTCCAACAGAGGGATGTTTTTTCGGGGATGATGAAGTTTCGGGTTGAAATTGGGTGCGGTGTAGTTTGGTATAGACTTGATCATCCTCTCGTCTGGGAGGGGCGTTTTGCTGGTGTGGCGGAAGGAAATGTACTATGCATAATAGATGATGGGGACTCGGGTTCGAATGTCTATCGAGCGCGGTGGGGTTTAATAGATAAAGCGAGGAGGAGGGGGAGGACCGGAGATCGAGAAATTAGAATGGGGATGCCTGAAATACCTGTTCTTGAGGAAGTCCTGAGTGTTCCGGACTGAATTGCTTTATGAGGGTCCCCTCCATTCTCTGTGAAGGGGATGAATGAATGAAAAGGATGCGAAGGCGGATAGAGTAGAAACCGAGAGGTTTAATGTACTGTAATATTGCAGAAATGATATACCGTAAGAACTCGAATGATCGGACCATGTGCTAGGACGTTGGACTCACCTCTCTTAGTAAGGTCTGGTGTTTTTTTTCTTTTTGTTTGTCTCGGGGGGGCAGATTTTTCGTGTGTTTTTGGCCCCTTTCTAGAGGAGGAAATTTCGGACTGCATAGCACATGGTCCGATTATTCGAGTTCTTACGGTATTCATGTTGACGGAATGTCTTGCTTGTTTTGTTAGACTAAAGGCAAGCGAAGAAGTGGTGGGGGTGTAGAAGGGAAATACTTAGAGAGAGCTCGTCAGGGTAGAAGGAATTAGGGAAATGAGAGGCTGATATATTGGAGGAGGCCAATATAACAATGTTCTCCCCATCTCAAGGGGAGGGAGTTTCTTTCTTGTTTGCTGTGGTGAAAGGAGGGAAGCGGGAAGGCGGATGGTGGAATGGAGAGACTTAAAGGTTCTCTGGAGGTAGAGGGGAAGCAATGATTGTGTGTGTGGGATTTGACGGCGGGATGGCGCGAACTGAGGCCTACGGCACAGCTCACAACAGCCCTTGGTGTCAATGATAGCTTGGCATTAGGGTTAACCCTCACTGTACCATTTTTAGTCATCTTCACTAGACCTCATTTCCAGCAAGGGAGTCTGCATTCTTCAATCCTTACTCACAGACTGCCCTAGAACGAGCGACCTAACCTCTGCCTGTTTCCCCGCAGCTTTGCCAGGTTCACTCTTTCGCTCGCGCTTTCTTAATTATTCTGCTGTACCGGTATTAGAACCGATCAGCTGAAGTTATGCAGACTGGGAGGGGTGGGCGCCTGCTGAAAAGCATATCCAATCTAGGGGCTTTCACGAAAACCACATTAATTGAGATGGCTAACTAGCCAGCGAGCGGCCACGCGACGGGAATTGGGAAAATCTCGGTGGGAATCCCTCGTGTTCAGATATCGATTTGGACTCTTTTTCAATACTAGCACGCATATCAGCAGCAAGGGCAAGATTTGGTTTCACTCCCAGCCACCGCCATTTCATCTCACGTCGCTATCGATAGAAATGTGATAAAGGTTGCATTAATACGATAGGAAAATTGTTCTCGAGGGTTAGATAGGCAAGCCACAGTTGGTGGGGTAGTCACTGCGCCACTCCCGAAATGTACTAAGAACGCCAAAGACGCGCCAACGTCGCGCGTGCACCGCGTCCTTGGTCGCGATGATTCACGCGTTTTACCATTTAAATTTAATCCTTGGCATACACACCTTTCTTCTCTTCATGCCCACTTTGATCTTCATGTCGCCCTTTCCTTCCCCCAATATCCCTCCCTCGCTCCCACCCACCCTCCTTCGCTTCAACTTAAACGCACCCACTTCCCCTCCCCTCTCGCCTTGTCGCCTCTCCACCATTTCATCACGCTACCTTCACATTCTCTGGGGAAAAGAAAGAAGATAAACTTTAAAGAGATCACGATTCTTTCTCTTTCTTGTTTTTGTTTGTTTACTCTTTCTTCTGTTCATTGTATAGTCTTTGGCTCTGTCGCTCTTTCCACGCTTTTCTCGGTTAGCGACCTGTACTTACTGCACTTGCAATAATGGCACCTTCATCAACTCTTGTCTCAAGTCCTGGGCGACGTCACCACCTCTCACCAGTGACGAAAGGTCCTTTCTTCAGCAACATTCCTGGGAATTCTGCTCGTCGCAGTAAGTACTCTAATCGCATGTCTGAATGGAATGCTTTTTTCAATGGGAATTCTTTACCCCTCAGAGGAGTCACTCAGAATTCCCCACCACGAATTTTAATTTTATATTCCTTGTGCCGCACCATAATTATCGCCTGTGCTAATTGAAACAGCAACCCCCACTAAGCGCCCACTCTTCAACGATGAGAACGCAGACCCGAACCTATTCAAACGCGTTAAATCCGTCCTCTCCCCATCGAAGTCCATTGCGAATATCGACGAGATCCTGAAGCCCTCCTCAAAACCCACGATCACTACCAATCAATCATCCAAGTCGCGTTTCATCTTGACCGATAAGCTCTTAGTTAACTCCCAACCCAAGCGTGCCCTAGCAAACATCACGAATACCCACCAACGCGTGAGTAAGCCATCCCATAGATCTGCAAAACCACTCGTCGGGAGCTCGTTGAAAAAGGCATACATCCCTTCCCCCACGCGTCGCACACGCGCCGTGTCCCCACAAATCGGGAGCGGCCGCGGACAGCTGAAACGCGCGCGTTCCTCGACCCCTCCAGTTGTGTTCAGAGACGTACCCACTTCAAGTTCCAATGATGCACCTGCTGTCCCTTCGATGCAGCAACAACAGCCCATTCCTGACTCCTGGATATTCGACATCTATGAGGATTCTCCTCAAGAAGCGCTCCAAAACCTAGTAGAGTTCTCAACTCACACACTTGACATTTCTGACAACGAGGAGACGTCCGGCGAGTTGGACCTTGGGAAGGAAAACATCCCTCCGTCGAGATTAGCTGAAATCCTCTCCACTCCACGCGAGAACCAAATGTCTGTTGACGCTCCGGTCAAATGCATTCCGCAGCGACGAGCGTCGGAGATTGGCTCGCGAGGGTGGGCGCCTAGCGAATGTAGGGAGCCGCTGAGAGAAATGAAGGAGGAGGAATTACTTCAACCTGGAAAGAAGACGACACACGATGAAGACGTGATTAAGAAAGTGATCAACAAAAAGGAGGAAACGCAAAGCGATAAAATAACGACTACTGCCACGATGACGAAACTGCCCACGCTATCCAACGACTCATTCATTACCTTTTCCACTCCAGAGAAGATCAAGCGGAAGCCGCTGCTCCGCAAGACGCCTAGTCCTGGCTGGAAGATTTGGGAAAGCGATCGTAATGACGATGACGATGATGATGATGCTGATGATAACAAGAACTTACCGCCGCTACCACCACCCACCAAGGACGAGTTGGAGATTCCCCTGCTGGCGAGTACGTGTAGGAAACGGGCGCTGGAGGAATGACTGTCACCCCCTCTACAAAAGCATCTTCCTTTCTTTCTTTATAGCTCAATTGCCTTGTTTATTTATAATCTTTGTACTTTTTTTTTGAGGGCATGTACTCGATATTTTCCTTTCTTCCCTTCCGGGTAGTCCCGTTTACGTCGGCAATCTCCCTGGGCAAACTACCTACCTACTCACCCAGCCAAGACGAAATGGAGTTAAAAGTTCTCTTTTCCTTCCTTCCTTCCTATCTATAGTTTTGTATCTGCTCGGAGTATCGTAGCTGGCTGGCTGTCTAGGTCGGGTCGGTGCGGGGCGCTTTGGCGTGTCTGGGAGGTTAGCCTCTTGCTTTTGTCATTTTTGTATGTTTGGTCGGTCTTCTTTGCAAGCGTTTTTTTTGTTCTGTTTCTCTTTTCAAGTTTCTTTGTAAGACATACGGTATGTGTTTATGGATTTGATGGGTTACGTGATGGGAATTGAACTAGTGTGTTGAATATTGATATATCATGCTGTATGCAAGGAGTGCATTATGAGTGACACTATTAGCAGCAGCAAGATTCCTTTGCTGGTGGTGTTACACGGGTTAGTCTACTATCGGTAGCCAATCTAAAAAGTGTGGCGTTGTGGAACGTATGCGGGTTTAAGTTCTTCACCTTACAAGTACGGGAGACTTCTTAGTGGAAACTGCACTTACCAACCTCAGCTTCTTATCAAATTACCCTCTAGACTGGACTTCTAATAAACGAAACATACCTCAACAAGTCTACGATGGTTGATCTTAGTTTGAAAGCCCCAGCACCACGTCAAGGTGTCAACCACGCTGGGGTCCCACGAGCCATCCGCTGGTTAGCCAACCCACGTTGGACGGATGATAGTCGAACCATGTTATACCATGGCCTAAAGTATCCTTCCTGTGAGGCACCCTCCTTATGAGGCGTGTTACCGTGCTCTTGGGCAACAGTAAATACTGCTCGTGGGAGCCGGGACGCTCCCGGCGGGCAGGCGCTCTGGCTGTCGTCACAGTCCTAGAGCTCCTCCGCAACGGTGATGCAAATTCCATGGAGAGGAAAGAAGGGGATTTAGTGGAGAGGTGGGGGGTATTTATAGGGAGTCGGAGGGTATGCCAAGAAAGTTTTTTTCGTTCTAGGGTTATTCAAGGGAGGATGAGGTCTAGGGTTCTATCGAGGGTCTCTTGATACTAATTTACCATAGTTGGGAAGTTGAAACCCGTACGATATCGCATTCACTTCTGGTATCATAGTTGTGAATGGCTTTCAAGTGCTATAGTTCCCCCCAAGAGCTGGCGCCGTCCCTCCTGATTCTGCTTCTTCGCACTATTGTAGGCCTTCTGGATATCACAAAACGTAGTTTGGCATCAACAGAGTATTAAAGTTCGGTGACCGGGGAGTATATATGATATAAACGGCGAAACGTTCTACTCGTACATCTATTCGATCCTTAGTAAATAAAATAATTACAAACTGAAAATAAAAAAACGATGTTCTCATAATAGAGAGTCCTGCGGTGGGTGGGCGAGAGGCAAAGGATAACCAAAAAAAGGAGAAAGCAGGAGACAACCTTCTGTAAATCGCTATGGAATAAAGAGCTCTCACGCATAAGCGTTTATATCCAGGGCCGCCAGGGCCCCACACCCCCCTCCTCCTATAGTCACTACCCTGGCAATGGTAACGAAGCCATTAGCGGAAATGCAATGATGGATATAAGAAAGGCCAAAAGGCGAACGAAAGAGGCAGACATACGAAAGGAATCGCTGAAATGCACTGGCGAACAGGGGTCCCTACTTAGTGCACAAAGGAGGTGTCAGTTTCCGCTGCGGAGATCAAGGCCTGCGGATCTGTTTGAAGGGGGGCTTGGGTAGCTGGGAGAGATCAGCGGAGAAGAACCCTGACCTCGCTATCTTAGATCTAAGTTTGACATGGTTCCGCTCTAGCGACGCCTTCATGACTCCCTCATGCCCTTTTTGAGAAGTCCACACCAACACTGTATTGGTTTACGAGTCGGTTGAGTCGAAATATAGTTCTTTGATCTCACATAAAGAAGCTATTATACTGTATTTCCACAATTCCGGGGTAGGCTCCACCGCGGAACCTTGTAAATCACTTTTGCCATACTCCCCTCACCAAGCAGTAGCCTCCACCATTTTCATAGGTGCAATAAGAGCAGCTTGGAGGATATATGCTTACAGAATCCATCGAGTAGTCTTAGTGCAAGGGGTATTACACTTTGAGTGGTTCCCATTTTAGCATGTGTCCCCTAGCAACAAGAAGCCAAGTCGGGAGAGGGGTTGTAGACGGGGCCGAATGAATGTACGATAGGTGAAGGCTCCCTGATTAACTGAAAGTTGAGGTAGGTCATACAAATCTTGGTAGATCAAGGAATGGGGGCTATAGAGAAGTATGGGATTTGCGGATGTTCTGGGGAGTGAGATGCACAAAACACACAGTCATCAAGGATGAATCGACCGTGACCAAACAAATGGAGCAACTGTCTAATTTTCGGGTGGGGGGGCCGTTATTACGGCTCAAATCGGATGTCCCCGAGCTCTCCCCCAAAGTGTAACGTAGCTCGCTTGGTTATAATGGCCTCTGTGAAGTGGTATCTGTGGAAGAGCATCCATGGTTAGCTATGGCCTACTCCTCTTCTCCTTGACCTTTTCCAGTACCATAGTTTACACATCCCCAACGTTCTCCCCTTGTCATGTTGAGTTTTTCTCTCTCCTAGAGATTATCGTCACTCCTAGGGTTGTCTCGATATTTAGAGAAACGAGCAAAAATATACACACCCCCTCAATGAATAGCCCGTATCCTAATTGCTGGAAGTGAAGGCCTCAATAGACATCTTTGGTATTGTTTCCAGAATGATTTTCAACACATGTTCTTAGCCGATCGTCTATTGCATCAGGCTCCGTGCTCTTGCCCAACTTCATCGTCAAATATCTCCGGGTAATATCTGTTATGGGAATGAGCGGCGTAGTCTCCATATCGCAGGACCTGCATCGTATCATAAGGTTGGCGGTTCAGGAACCGTGCTCTGGCACATCGGGTGATTGGTCTTTAGTTAGTAGCGGAAAAAGGCGGGTAATGCATGTTTTAAGAAACGTTGTTTGTTCACATTTGGTGACAAAAGAAATGCATCCCTGCCTGCCTACCGTAGGAAAATGGGCTCCCACTGTAGCTGATAGAATTGCCACAAGCTGTCGGACTAAGATCGGGTAAGATGGAATTGGGTTTGGGGTGGGGGAATCGGGCAGAGAGAGAGAGGCGTTGGTTGTTGTTGGGCGAGGGACGTAGAGTAGGAGTGAAGAGCATAAAGGGAGGGGCAAAGGGGAAACAAAGGCTATAAGGCAAGAACCGGATGGCGCAAGCTATTGCGAGGAAGTGGGGGACAATGCGAAAGCAAAAGCTCGGGCCATACTACTCCTGCAACAATGCCAATTACCTAAACGTCGCACCACACGCTCATCATGATACCCTAGCACACGACAGAGCTCTGATCTCGTTAGATTCATTGTATGGGGGGAGCCGTAGTTGTTAAGTTAAATGTCGATGTCCATTCGGCGTAGGTTTCTGTTGTGGCCTGGCTCGTGTTGTGCATGGCATATCACTCGTTGAGAGCTTTTTTCTCTTGTCTATTGGATAGCGTCATTTAGCCTACCAACCTACAGCCGGTGTCAAAGTGATGTCTATATCGTAGGACTTAGTATGGAAAATTCCCCTTATACTTTTCGGAACCTAGTTATTCCACTCGAAAAGCTTAGTCGCCGGTACCACCCATAGTCTATAGAGCTCTCAAAGTGGACATTGACGGCTTTTGGGGCCAGCCTGATATATGCTCGAGGCAACCCGGCAACATTTCGGTAGGAATGCTACTCGCATGCTATATTTCTGGATGAGAGTTTAGGCAATGAAGAAGGGTGTGCTAGACTGTCAACAGAGCGAGGGATTGAAACTACTTTACTCTCTCTCTTATTATGCTCTATATCTCTGTCTGTCCTGAGGATAGATATTAGGACATTAGCCGTCCTCTACCCCCACCCGAGAAAAAAGTGGTTCGCCGGGCATTTTTTAATGCCCGACTACATCCATTTGATGGGAATTCGAACTTGGGACATTCACTGTTTCAAATTAGTAACGGCAAGTTCCTTAGCCATTATACCATCGGAACTGCTCGATAATCCCCTTCTCTCTTCGAATTTTAAGTGTGATCTTCTTTAGACTGGAAATTTCTCAGAGGAGAAAGTCCGATAATATTAAGTGCTGTAATTATTATATTATCACTATGGACCTAGTGTCTGACTCTGTTTACCCTTCTCTGTCCACGCGTTTACTGCTTCTCTGGAGTTTCCGGCGCTCCCCTGGTTTTACCTATTCGTTATCAGCACAGCCCGTCATCTCTTCGAACCCCTTTGCATAGGCTTAGTGTATCGTTGCTATCCTGCAGGCAACCTCACTCCCACTTCCTTCAGTTGCAATCACTCCTAAATCTCAATCTTTGAATCAATATTACTCAGTGACTACTGAAAGGAAATCTCTTTTCATGTAATTTATTCTCCTCTGAATCTCACTGCGTATCTGTGGGTGTGGCCAAATCAGGCTACACAAATCCCTGGTCTCGATTTATGACATTGTAGAAATGAGGTAATTTGGGGGCAGTAGATCTTTGTTTATGGGGCTGCTCGGGGGGTATGAACTCTTCTTAGGTTGTGGCATCTTGTCCTAGTTTTATTAGGAGCGGTCAATGATTAGTAGTTTAAGTCCTACTCAGGGTACTGCTTTCTCCCATCCCCACGGTAACCCTCCATCAACACAGCATCGCCCACTCCCTGTTCTATAAAACATTCATCCTCTCTCCTTCTGCAATCATCACCTCCACAGAAACGCAAGCTTGCTCCAAAAAAACCCCCGAAAAAAACATCTCGCACAACAAAATGGGCATCCTCCACACAAAAATAGTCTACACCCCTCCACCAGCAAAATGGTCCGCCGTAACCGCCACACTTCCCGTGGCCCCTTCTGCGTACCCGCCAGTTTTGGCCTATCCGCCTTCTTCAGCTACTCCCCCAGCTATTTGGGAACAAAAACTAGCCCCGCCGTCAGCCTCGGTCGGCATTTTGGCGCTTCGCTATCCCGATGGCAGAATCGTTCCTATGGTTGATGCACGTACTGGTGCATATGTGCCTGGAGACGTTAGGGGATGGGTGTGGGTTCCGAGTTTCAAAGTTTGGGTTTGGCGGTGAATGGGATTGGGTTGGATTGGGATTGGGATGGTATCGAGGGGGGATGGATTACTATGGCGGTAGAGCTCTGGGTTTGGATCAGTGGGAATGAGAATGCCGTATTATGATAATAAAATTTCAAAAAAGAAAAATGGTGGGAATTAGATGGGGATGTGTGATAGTGTGATTGAGAATTGTTGGAAACAATGGATTGCACTTAGAAGGAGGGTTGTTGCTTGGCCATCGAGCTGCTCTTGTTGTCATTGGTAGCCGGTCTCCGTGTCTTTCTTGAATCCCCTTCTCTTTACTCTTCGCACAAACTTATCTTTTTCACCCCCGAAACCAATTAATCTAATGTACTTTGCCCTCATCTCCACTGAAGCCACTTCTCACACTTTTCTACACTGGACTGACTGCCGCACAAGCACTCTATCCCGCTGCTTCTTCTCTCATTGCGCACGCCCTGCATGGTTTCTAACAAAAAGCTTCAGGGGCTTCAAGTCTGGCACTCATTGCTCTCTGATTGCACAATGTATAAATTGGAAAAAAAAATCAAAGAAGACATATTTCATGGCCAGGACATTTCAAATATCCTTAAGAATGTAAAACACGTAAAACTTTAAATTCTCCATGGGGGAGTGCTGTATATCATAGGGTACACGGAAACACCTATCTATACGGGAACTTGAGCACTCTGTAAACTCCATGAGCTTTCGCCTTCCTCACGCCTTTTGTTTTATCTCAGATTGCGTCCTTTTCATTCACTTACTATCAATTCCCGAATCAGTCACTATAAAATTACCCAAGGAAAAGAGGAATAGATACCGAATCAGGCCTCAAACCATAGCTCCCGTCCTTCTGCAAGAACAAGATGATGCACGCCGGCGGTTGCTGCTGCTGAGGGGCTGGCTGTGCAGCAGTGGTGGCAGGCTGTGAAGCGCTTGCGGCGGTGGGGGTAGTAGTGGTAGCGACGGCGGGCGGGACGGCGGGCTCTAAGGTGGCGGTAATATTGACTGGAGCCGCACCAGGGAACGCGCTGGCGGGGACGTACTGCCCATTGGCGTCCAGGAGCGGAACGAGGGTTCCATTTGGGATGGAGTAGTAGATGATGTTGTCCTGATTTGAGGTTGCCATTTTTGGTTTTTAGCTGTGTTTGATTTGAGTCGGGGCGCTTGGTGTTTGATGTCGAGTAGGGAGGAAGTAAGAGAGGGAAGAGGATCTAGCTTCTAAGTGGGTAAACAAGTGTGAGGAGAGGAGTGAGTGTAGGGTATAGTGTGCGGTTGGGATTTGTGGTTGTGTGGCGACCTTGGGCAATAGTGGGCGCGGTTTGGAGGTTTAAAGAGCGCTGAATTGAGGTCTTCATGTCACATCACTCGCTAAATTCTACCTGATCAGCAGGACGCGAATTATGACCGAACAGCACTCTCGTGGGCTGCTGAAAATGGACATGAGGGAGTGGTGAGGTTAATTCTTGGTCCGCGATTTGCCAATCCTGGGAGCATAGGTCGCCGGTGGGGGAAGGCGCCGCAAGTAGCTGGTCTATTATTTCGCCGGAGATACATCAACCCCGATAGCTCAAGCAGTTTCGGCCGAACACCCCTCTCGTGGGCTGCTGAGAGCGGGTGTGAAGGAGCAGTGAAGCTACTCTTGAGGCGGAAAGACGTCAACCCTGAAAGTCCAAGTGACTTTGGTGGAACACCGCTCTCGTGGGCTGTCGAGAATGGCCACGAGGGGATAGTGAAGCTATACCTGGAGAGGAAAGGCGTTAACCCCGATAGCTCAAGTAAATCTGGCCGAACACTGCTCTCGTGGGCTGCCCAGAATGGCCATGGTGGAATAGTGAAGCTACTCTTAGGGCGGGAAGATGTCAACCCCGACACCCCAGACGCACTGTATGGCCAAACACCGCTCTCGTGGGCTGCAGAGAAAGGGCGCGAAGGAGTAGTGAAGCTACTGTCAGAGCGGGAAGATGTCAACCCCAATAGCTCAAGTAAATCCGGCTAAACACCCCTCACACTGGTCGCCAAAAATGGGCATGACAGAATCGTAGAGCTGCTACAGGCCTAACATTCCCGACGTATCTGGTCTAGAGTTCATAATCTCGTCCCATAGGAATCGCCGCTTGTTGGTACTGGTAGTGTCTGATAAATATGGGTTTCTGCGGGTAGTCTCAGATGTTTGTTTTTTGCTTTCAGCTTTCTTTCGGTGCTTTAGGGATTAAGTTGGAATTTTCTTGGATAGGTTAACCTTTCTCCCACTCTTAAGTAACCTCACTCTTTTTCTCAATAGTGGAATAGATTCAGGTTTAAGAGGAGTATATATCTTGAGACCCACCCCCAGGCAGAGGGTGTCCCCATCCCGTACCTTGTTTTCTTATTTGAATGCGGTAGAATGTGATGGGTTTAGGGTAACACTTATTAGAGAATTGTTTTTCTTTCCAGATGGACTGATTGCCGACGCACCGGGGGGGCATGGACGAGATTGATATTTTGTGGTATGGGGGCACACTGGTAGGTGATGGTAGTGTGTGAGCTCGTGAAAAGTCGTTTGAGATAGAACCGTGCAATTGCAAAGAAGAGCTATCTCTTTCTAGAGTGATCTCGTGTCTTGTGCTTTTGAATTAACTTATACTTATGATATGCTTGCTAATTCTTGGATGTACGCTTTCTATATACTTGTACAAAGAGGAGATATTAGAAATATGGCTAGCGGAAATAGGGGATGAGGAGGAGAAAATACCTACTACAGGTGGGGTCACTACGTGGAAGTATAGTTGGGGGCTGGCGGGTTGCAAAAACCTTCCCGGTAGGGGAGGCACCGGAGAGGATTTCGTTGGAGAGGGCTGAGGTTGTACAAAAGCCCCTTCATGTCATTGGTCTCTAGTTTATAGAAGTGAAGACCACAAAAATCCGTGTTTAAGGGCTAGCACAGATTTTCTAAAGGAGGGATCAGTAGAGTGGAGGGGTGGAGTACCGGAGTAGAGGTTGGCCTAGAAGTTGACGAACAAGAACTGGGAGAGGAAGATAATGATCAAATGTTATTTCTTTATGATTAGATTAGCCCCTTACCAAAACTTTCTAAAACTGATATTGTGCAACGAGATCAAGAATACTTGGCTTGGTTCACCTTAATTCGACTTCCTAGCACAATATCCGGTTATTTGAGATTCTACGAGTACAGTATCATAGCACATATACAGCCACTCTGTGAAAGCTTTTGCTAAGTGGGATTTATCCTCGCTCGCGAAATGTGCACCCCCCCTCCCTTAGGCCACCGTAACCTCCGCCAAAGGGAATCCCAGTTCATGAAGAGTTTTGTAAGTGCAAATCACTGAAGAGCTGACCCTAGTGGAACATAGAACTCACCTGAGCGGCTGAGCCGACATAGGTCTTGCCCAGCAACCCCCAAGGAATGGGTAAGATACTGCCTGCGAATGATACCCGGGAGTGATAGAAAACTATGATAGCCTGTCGCCTTTTCACAGACCACGAGCCACAAAGGCTGAGCTAGGAATTGGTATGTAATTGAGATTCGGCTCTGGTGATGATTCGTAAAGGGGATAAGCCCCCCCCAGAGCCTATAGGGGGCAGAGATAAGGTGACTAAGTACCCACTTTACATTATGGCGCCCCTCCAGCAGATATATGTAATACTAGCATAGGCTCTCGATACAAAACAAGGCTCGGTATGACACCAGAAACCATGGCACTGCTCCCAAGACCGCCTACTTCCAATCACAAAGTCTCACTCGTTTCTTTCTCAGCATCACAGGTTTCATTCGCGCGGTCTGATCTCAGGTTTAGGTCTATTTGAGGGGAAGGCCCCAGTAACTGCAAACAAAATTATCGCTTAACATCGTAAAGCGTGAATGGAATAATCGTCAACAAATCATTTCCTAACAGATCTCAGGCTTACCAGCGTATAATATTAGCGTTTTAGCCCTGGAGATTTAGGTCTTACGAAAGCCAACAGAACCACGCCGCGAAGGCTAACCTACATTCTACCCTCCTCGGGTAGAATTGTGACATGAATAGGAGGAGGGGGGTTATGGGTAGCCGATTTACCAGGAATGGCCATTTTAGTCGGTCTGGCAAGGATATCCTGATGGAGCCCTTTTAGTATGATAGTGGCAAAGTTTTTGGTTTGTGCTAACAATTTCAATTGGTATGATATTTTTCTCCAGTAGGCACTGCAGTACTATTATCGTTATATGTATTGTTTCCAAGTACTCATGTTGATCAATTGAAGTCACCGTGTTAGGCTTTTTTTTCTACTAGTGATGCACCAAAAAGTACGCGACTTCGACCGGGCGACAGGAGCACTAGTACTTTACTGAAGTGATACTTTCTTTCAAGTGGTGAGCGCAATCGCCTCTGTTAGTGCAAAACAGGGCTTTGTTCACCTGGTGAATAGAATTTTTACTTCAATGACCGGAAGTGAGGATCGATTTATATAATTCAATACCATTATTACCAATATCCCTCAAGAGTGGATATTTTTTAGAACCACATTTCCCTGTGGGTAGGAGGTGTTTGTCTGTAGGACTATCTATGGGTATAGCCCCTTGCTAGGTGAGTGAGTGGTGTTGTAGTTTTGTCAGGATCGGTCAATGATTTATAGGATAGATCCTACCCGCGGCACTTTGCCGCTTTCCTGTCAGCAAGCTGAACGCTACTATGCCTACCCATACATATGCACCACAGCACCGCAGCACCGCATAGTTCCACCCTATGTATAGTTACCGTGGTAAAGAGGGGCTTAACCGCGATCAGAAGAGGTATGATATCATAGTGGGTATTTTGGGGCTTCGCCATCGACTTGGGCATGAGTTTGGGGTTTGCAGGTCTGGGTAAGGGCGTTATTTGGATGGTATTGAGCGGGGGTTGAGGGTTTTAAGGCTATATAGACATCATCATGTCGTATCACTCGTGCTGTTCGGCAGTCACGGCGACAGCCCACACAACCTCAAAGATATTCTTCGCTGTATGTAGCACAATGCTGAATTCTAGAAAAATATAAAATTGAACACCGCCGCACCATTGATGATATACTACCAGCCTTAACGCGCCAGCACAATTATTGATATACCCCCTATTACCCCCCTTACCCAAATATCCCCCTCCAAATCCACCCAACAAT
>QOVD01000361.1:0-51213 GCA_003521225.1 Tuber microsphaerosporum | reverse complement strand
CGCTAACCCCCCGCCTAATCAAGGGCAAAGCATGCGACGTCGTGGCCTCGGTGCTACGCGAGGCTCAGTCCCCCCTCCCTCGGTCTTTCATGGTGTCTGTTAGCGATAAAGGTGCCATCTCCCTCACGGTAACGGAACAACACACTCCTGGCTCCTCATACTCTCCATTCTTCGATGCCTTCTCCACCAAGCTCAACCAAGCCTTTGCCGTGGGAACTGCCCCTTGGGAAGCGTTTCGGATGGCCCCAAACTTCGTTCAGGTTGCACTGCACAGACTCCCCGTTGAACTCCTCCCAGACTCCAACACCACTCTATTCCCCTTCCTGCTGGAATCTATCCATAATGCCAATGGATTTCGCATACTTTCCTCTCGTTTCCTTAACCCCGACCCTGACTCAAGAAACGCCAAAAAAGCGACATCGGTTATCGTTACAATCCATCCGGATCACCTCGACGATTTCATTAAACCCTTCTATCTTCTCGGACAGCTCTGCAAACCGGAGAGGGCCTTCCGAAAGTCCCCACTCGGCATCTGCTCCAACTGCTCCTCCTTTGGTCACCCAGCCCCACTCTGCAAGGCAACTCACCCCACCTGCCCTCTCTGCTCCCTACACCATACAAGAAAGGAACACCGCTGTCAAAATCCGTCTTGCCCAAAAGAGGGCAATTACAAAGTGGTTCCCGGCTGCTGTCCCTCCTCCCCCCTCAGATGCCCCAACTGCGAGGGCCCCCACCAGGCCTCTGACCTCTCCTGCCCAAACCGCCCAGTTGATCCAAGACGCCTGCCCCCGGCACCAGAGTCGGTGGGCAGCTCTGAAGGTGAAGACGGCATGGACATCTCCGCCCCGGACGTGGTTTCCCCCTCGCCAAGAGTCCTCCTCCCCCCGTTTGATCCCACCACCTCGAGGCCCACAAACATGGGACCGCCTCCTGAGCCCCCTACACCAGCTCGCCCCACCCCAGGACCCAGTGGCCCCCTCCCCCAAGGAGTCCCGTTGTCCTTCTCCTCCTCCTCAAATCAGGGCGGTGCCCACTAATGCGGGAAAACGCTGCAAAGTCATCGTCCAAGTCAAAAGTCTCCTTTGTTCAACACAACCTCCTGGGGAGTTGGAAAGTGTTTCTTGCCTTGTTTAATAGTTTTTCTTTATTAAAAACTCCCGTTGATATTGTTGCCGTCCAGGACCCTCCTGTCAAGTTTGGCCGCCTTCCCTCTTTTGCTGGCTTCAAAGTTTTTTCCCCCACTTCACCCTAGACCCTCAAACCAAGAGTCGCTACATATGTTTCCCAATCATTCTTGGAGCGCGCGTCGGTCCTCCCGGTTATGACGGGCTCGGATAGTTATTTTTCCCTTGATTTGTTTTTTGATTCACCCCCGAAGGGCTCGGCCAACAGATGGAGAGTCTCCAATTGTTATAATACCTTTACTCGTGCTGGAGGTGCACCTTCTGTCCCCCCCACTAAGATCTTTAAGTGTTTTTCTTTTCCTACCCTTATTCTCGGTGACCTAAACGTCCACCATCCCTCTGCAGACCCCCTCAGACACTTCAATCAGTCTGATATGTCCCGCTCCTCTCCCTACTTTGACCTGGCAGCCTCTACAGATTTTACACTTCTGAACGTTGCTGGAGTCTATACTAGATTTTCCTTTGATGCTCACGCTAGGCCAGGGGTCATTGACCTTGCCTTTGCAAATGTTTTTCTTTCCCGACTCGTCAAGGCGGAGTGGTCTACACCTCTTCCGTCCACTGGTTCGGATCATGTTCCTTGTTGTGTTTCGTTTGATTTTTCTCCTTTTAAACCAGCACCCCCTAAACCCGACTGGGTAAGACTCGACTGGGACGGCGCTACCGCGGTCCTAGACGGTATAAACGTGCCGGCTCCCGTTCCTTCCCCCACAGTCGTCCAACTGGACACCTGGTTCGATACCAACTTTGGTAAAGTCCAGGAAGCCCATCGTTCAAATGTTCCCTTTTCCCGCCCCTCGCCCAGGGCCAAACCCTGGTGGTCCCCCCTCCTCTCCTCGCTAAGAAAGACATACCATTCTGCTGCTAGACGAGCTCATAGAGCTAAGATACGCGAAGACCCCCTCCCCCCAGCGGAAGCCCGAACAGCCAGAGCGGCCTACTTTAGGGCTATACAGCAGGCCAAGAAAAAACACTGGGAGCTATTCCTAGCTACCACAGATGCACACTTGGTATGGCACGCCAGAAAGGCCGTGTCCGGATCACCCACCGTCAGGTTCCCCTCCTTCCCCGGAGCCGACACACCCACTCAGATCAACAAGGCCCTCCTCGATCATTTCTTCCCTCTAAGACCCTCCCCCAGCTACCCACGTTTCGCTACCCTCGATCCTGGTGCCCCCCCGGTCACCAAAGAGGAAGTAAGCACTGCCCTTGGGGCATGCTCCCCTGCCTCTGCCCCTGGTCCGGACACCATACCATACTCAGTCTGGAAGAAGGTACACTCAAAATATCCAGAGCTCATACCCGCTTTACTCTCCCCCCTACTGTCCCACGGGCACCTCCCGTCCTCTCTTAAGGAGGCAGATGGTGTGATTTTGGACAAGCCTGGGAAATCCTCTTACGAATCCCCCGCCTCATTCAGGGTGATAGTCCTCCTCAAAACTTTCTCCAAAATCCTTGAACGTATCGTCTGTTCAAGAATTGGTAAACTGGCTCGTACGCTTGGGCTTATACACGGGAACCAATGTGGTTCCCTCCCAGGCATATCCACCTTTGACGCAGCAGCCACCCTCGCCCACGAAGTTCGCGCTCTCCAGGCCAACCGAGATTTCAAAGCCTCTACCCTCTTTCTGGACATCAAGGGCGGTTTCGACAATGTTGACTCCGCAGTCCTCTCCTCCAAGCTGTAGTCCCTAGGAACGCCGATTTATTTGGTGAAATGGGTCTCCTCCTTTCTACACGGTCGACGCTGCCGCCTCCTCTTTCAAGGCTCACCTAGAACCTCCCTTCCGGTCTCAGTGGGCACTCCTCAAGGTTCCCCACTGTCGCCCTTGTTGTTTGTGATATACGTCTCCTCTATGCACCTCACCATCCCCGCGGGCTGGTCCTCTCATACGTAGACGACTTTGTCATCACGGTCTCCTCCTCTTCCTACGAAAATAACATCGCTCTCCTGGCCGGCCACTACCGGACTCTCTCCGCCATCGGCTCCAAGCTTGGTGTCCCTTTCTCGGTTCCAAAGACCGAGCTCATTCACTGGCGCACCCCCCTGCAGAGAGGTGCTCAGTCCACCGCCTCGATCACCCTGGACGGCTGCACCTTCCACCCTGCCCCCTCCCTCAGGTGGCTCGGATACTGGTTCACCCCCTCCCTCTCCTCCTCCCCACATTTTAACAAGAGACTTGCGTTAGCCAAAGCTGCTTTCGCCGTTATCCGCTCCTTAGGCTCTCCGGCCAAAGGGATTCCTCCTTTCCTGTCCCACCGCCTGGCCATGGCCGTGGTCCGCCCAGTCCTCCTTTATGGGGCTGATCTGTTTGTTCCGAGTGCGAAGATGACCGACAAAATGTAAGTGTTCTGGAGAAAGGTTCAGAGGTGGTCCACCTCTTGTTTCTCTTCCACCCCCACGGGCATTTTGTCCTTCGAGTCTTGCCTTCCCCCTGTGTCCCTTCTGGTGGCCCATCATCGCCGCCTGGCCGGCCTTCGAGTCTCCTGTCTCCCCCCCTCTGCGAATCCGGCGACTGCCAGGCTCCACCCATCTTTCCCAGGCCTGGATGACTGGAGATCCCCCATCTCCGCGAGGCAATATGCCACCAGGCTGCAGCCAAACTACCTCCCCCTCAACTGGGCTACCCCCCCAACTCGATGCAGGAGGCACCTGCCCCTCGACTCCATAGTCCATGACGCATACACGGCCCTCGACAAGCCCCCTTTCTTCCCTCTCGTTAGGACAGACCTCATGGACCTGCCCACCCTCCTCCCCGACCCTATGCTCATGAGCAAGGCCAATAAGCGCCTCAAACTTCTCCTTAGACAGTCCCTGTTCTCCTGCTGGAAGGTAGACTACGGGCCTCCCCTCTACTACAAGTTTCCCCCCTCCTTGTCTCCTCACCCGTTCCAGGGCCTCCCGCGCTTTGTAGCCAGCAGGATCCACCAAATGAGGTCCGGAAAGAGCTACCTCGCCGGACACCCCTCCTGGTATAACGCTGACAGCTTCACTCTCTGTCCACACTGTGAGAGCAGTGTGGAAGATTTCCAACACGCCATCCTGGCTTGCCCCGCGAGATCCGAAGCTCGCTCCCTTTTCCTCCCAAGGGATGTGTCGCTGGATTCCCCGTCCCCACTCTGGGACTCCGCATCTCTACTGAAGGGCCTCTCCGGTTACATACTCTCCACTGCCACGGGTTTCCCGCCAGACATGCCCCCGTACTTGGTATCACCCCCCCCGGTTGTCCCATCCAGAACCCCGCCTGCGCCTCCCAATAGGGGCACTAGGCCGAAGTTATTCTCAACCAGTAACCTGTTAGAAGGGATCACAGACACGCGCGCCAGGGCTCTAATGATTTGTAACGCTCCGGTTGTTCCTTAGTTTCATAAGTTCGATGAGAGTTTTTTGTTTTCGTGCGAAATTTATGTATGGTTTTTGTTCTGCTAGCAGTTCAGGCTAGCGAGTATACTTTGCTTGTGTTAAAATTTTCGATTGCGACTGGATTCGTCGCCTTTGGAGGAATAGTTTTTGTTTTAGGTTTTTGATTGTTTGTTTTTGTTGTGTGTTTGTGGGTTTTGTTTTGGCCATATCTGATGATGCATGCTATTTCTTGTACCTTAAAACAACGAATATATGATATAAAAAAAAAAAAAAAAAAAAAAAACCTCTGAACATGCAGCTGTGCGACCCAACGCGGCACAGGCTACAACAGTAGGAGTACGAATGGCACGGTTAGCGACGAGTGCAACAACATGACCGATGAAACCGTATTGTCAAGATGAAGCAGAGGATTTGCGCCTTCCCGGGCCCCCGCGAGGCTATGGTACTCGAGTAATATGTAATGATAGCCGTTCTCGGACAGATTTATTTACGATAAGAGACTCGGGACCTTAGATCTCATCGAGTGCGGGTGCAACACACCCATTATAAACATAACCCCACTTAAATATCGTGGGAAATCCTCTATAATAAAGATAGCAACACCACAAAGGGAAGAGGAAATGCGGCTCTTAATAAGTGTAGCGGAATTCTAAATTTCTGGAGGGAAAAGGTTAGCTTTTTGCTCGATGGCTTTGGTAGGCGGGATAAGGGAGAAGGTACTCTCTATCGGTCAAATCCATGAACTCCTGGTTCTCTTGGTGTTGGTAACTATCACCTAACTCGCGCATCTTCTTGTCACGGGCAGCATTACTGCCGGTGTAGTAGAAGCGGAGGGCAACAAGTAGGGCAGCTGAGATGCACCAGGCAACCAAGCTCTATTGACCAGTTAGCGGTATTCTCACTCAGGGTTTCTGCATAAGCGCATACTCACTATCGTCTTAGCCTTGATATACATAGGCCCGTCCTTGAGATCGACAGTGTGAGGCCCAATCAAATTTCCAACGCAGTATGCAATGACTGAGGCGTCAGTTGAGCTAAAACTTCGAAATCAAGAGGTACTCACAGACAATAGCATTGACGGTAGTCTTCTTAGTGTATCCAGCAACATTACTAGAAATGCAACTAACAAGCAGAATGAAAGATGCAGCGGCAGTGCTGGTAAGGTAATAAGCACCTAAGTTTCCGTTCAAGTTGCTCTTTGGGAGAGCAACTGCAAGTGAGAACCCAAGAAGGGAGGTGAGCATAGCAACTATGGCCCAAATCATGCGATTTTGGTACCTCCCGGCCAACCATCCAAAAAGAAGGCAAGAAACGATTTGGACTTTAGAAGAACGGATAAGCTTTAGGGTTCAGACTTAGAAGCATCATTTGGGTTTTTACCTGCGCCGCTGGGTGCGCCATAGAGAAGTGACTTCTCGGCGGTCAGTCCGAACCCCTTCAGGATAATGTTCTTGAAATTAGTCAAGAAGCCGTTAGGCTTTGATTTTGTTAGTAGTTAATTTATGTAAAAATCCTTTCTGGGCGGAGGTGGTGAAAACTCACAATTGCTGAGATGATGACAAAGAGAGTGATGTAGTAAGTTTGTGGATCAGTAAATGCCTCGATAAATTGGTGCTTCTTAAACTTCTTGCTTCCGACACCCTGGTTGTTCCCTCTCAATCTCTCAATTGCCATAATCCTTTCCTCTTTGCTCAAGAACCAAGCAGTAGCCGGAGAATCAGGAACCATGAACAAGAAGAGAATTCCAGCAAGGATAGTAAAACTATTGAGGAACCTTAGCAGGGATCTAGACCATGTACCAAGAATGTCAACATACCCTCCTGTAGCGAGGAACAGCAATTGCCACCCTCCAAGCGCGGTATACCCGTGCCTCTCAATTCCCCGAACCATAGCGTACGAGCAGACGGAACCGATTATTTGAGCAACCCCATTCCAACAGAACCACATACTCGTGCGGAAAGCTTGCTCTCGAACACGCCACCATTGAGAGACAAAGAGAAGGAAGCCAGGTGAGATGGACGCCTCGAATATACCGAGTAAAACTCTTAAGGTAGCAAGCTCAGCAAAGTCTGAGCAGGCAGCCTTTTTGTCATCCCACCATCAGCCATCCACCTTAGCGTATGGGTGCGGGGGAAGCTCACATGTAACATAAGAATACTACCCCAGGCTAGAATGTTGAAGCCGGTGAATTTGGCTAAGGGAAGTCTTTGCATGAGATCTAGGTTCAGGGATGTTAAAGAAGCCTCAGAGTGATATTTGATGATAGGGGGGTACAATTTGCGGGGTACTCCTACAAAGAAGGAAGTTAGCTCGACATTCTCCTATTCGGGGGAATACTGAAGCCTATGGAGGATATCACTTACCCAGAACAAATAGCCAAAATAGAAAACGCTCCCTAGTTCCATTTAGAGTTGCGCCAGGACACCTTAAAGATAGGGGCAAAAACTGGAAAGATACCGAGCCAATTGAAGTTGTCACCCTTCAGCTTCGTGTCCTGCATGATGCCCATCACCCTGCACTCCTGTTAGAATTCACCTGGTTTAATTCAGCCACATCTGCCCAATTCGCAAGACCTACGCAGCATAGGAGATCGTTGTTTTGTCTAAGAATTGCAATCCATAGAGCAAAGAAAAGATCGGAATCAAATGTAAATCTATTTCATGGTTTAATGTCAGTTGAATATCCGGGCGCCACCAGGCTAGTAGAAACCGGAAGCATACCGATTTTCCAGAGTAATGCCCGCTCCTTCTCCGGAGTGAGAGTAGCTATCTCAAACCCGTCTAGGGCTTTCAGAGCTTCGTCAAGGCCGACAGAAGATGGTAGGCTATCAGAGCCATGGTGCTCCTTCGAAACGGATTTCACTAAGTCGGCTGTTGAGATCCCTTTGTCGGTCATGTGTAGATTGCTTCACAAACTATGATTGACCCTTTCCTTTTCTCCAGAGGGACCTCTAGAACCAAAACTGGCAGACGCAGACACGAACCCAAGCAAGAATCAGGGCGAAAGCAAGAACAAAAAACGTAAGAACAATTTTTTTGGCGGGAAAGAAAAAAGTAAGGGGGGCGGCTTCTCGTTGACTGTAGAGTGTGTCGGGTGGGAGTAGAATAAAAGCCTCATGGTTCCCTTGCAGATGCAAAGTTTTATAAGGATGCGGAGTATGCTGGGGGGGAGGGGATTGTAAGGGGGGTGGTAGAAAGGGGGAGGTCTTTTTCCTTTCCCGGGAGTCCCCGCAACAGAAAACAGTTTAACTGGATGGGGTTCGCGGTGTGTGTTTCCGTTATGCTTATGTAGTAGATAGGCAATAAGCTCTGCTGATCAAGAGGCTCCTCCGTGTATTTACCGTTTTATAAGCAAGGGATGGGTGCGATGCGTACAGCAGTTGAAAATTGTTTTAGAACTCTAGTGCAGTACAACCGCCGTTTAAGCAAAGACAGGGAGAAACGGGTAGAACATTGTTTTGGGGAGTTAGGTAGAAGTTAGGCATTTGCTAGAACAAATTTCAACGAGATTACGAGCTCGCCTGAGAGTAGTCTGGTTAATCCTCGGTTGTTCTGGTATAAGTATACAATCTCATAGGAGAAAGTGTATTCTCACAAACGTATTCTTGAGCGAAAATATCCCATTCGAAACCAGTCGTGTGGAGTCATTACTCTATTAATATTCGAGTACTGCGCTCTACAGTATATTTTATTTCAGCGGGCTGGTCAAAGGTGAAACCTTTCGGCAATCTGTTAAAGCTTGTACACGTGTACCAGGACAATCGGATGTTTTACCTTACTTAGAGTGCAGAAATGATGCAGCACCAACCCTTGGATTTCTTTATGGGGTTCAAAGTTGCTTGCTATAATATTGCTTGAAGGGTGGGTGGGAAACTCACGGGAGTACCTGCAGCCTTCTCTAAGGGTTTACTGTGATTATTACTCATATATCATGTGTAGCAAGCGCGCAGTACTTCCAACAGTTTACAAACTCACCACCCTCCAAACCCCAGTTATCCCAGGCTATTGTTCCAGGCTAGCTTTAAGAAGCGAACGTGCGAGCACAAGTGCCTGCAGGATGTGGGGGAACACCATTAACCCCAAACCAGATGCTGCTCTCCCCAGCCAGGATACCTCCCTGGCCATGGTGGAGAGGAAAAAAAGAAAAGAAAAACCTGAATTGGATGGATGGGATGGGGTGTAGAAACAAAATATAGTGTGTTGTGCTATATTATGCATAGATACCTGCAATCGCCTTAGGAAGAAAGAAGAAAGAAGAAAATAATTATCTATTTATTGACTTCCGTTCCGTATTCTCCCACTCACCTCCTCCCTCACACAGTCTATGCTTATATCGCCAGGTCAACAAGACTTTCAGACTATTAGGAGGATAGGAACTAAAGGTTCGTAGGTAGGGCATAACTAGGTCATCCTGGGCTGCTATCATACATATTCCCCAATTGCCAATTCGTGGGTAAAAAAGAAAGGCGGTGAAGGTCGGATAACCTTCACACTTGAGTGAAGGAGGCGCAGAGAACGCATTACCTTTTTTTACTTTCTTTTTGGGATTTGATTGATATTTCCTTCCTCCCTCCCGTCCTTCCTTCCTTACTTGCTTCCTTCTTTCCTTCCCTTACATACTTTAAAGCTTTCGAAAAGACCGAGCGACCACTAAGATTGAACAGAGTTGAGTCTTCGCTAGAGTTTTATTGTGTTGTCATCACACAATACTACGCGAAGAGGCGAGGACAGTTTCACAAAGAGAAGGAAGGAAAGAGAAAGAGAAAGAGAGGAAGAGGAGAGGAATAGAGGAAGAAAGTGGGTATTGCAAAGATGGCGGTCACTCCAGAGGGAATGATAGGAATCCTTTGGTTCTTCATTGTTTTCGATGCCACATTTCTAGCTATTCGATTATACCTAATCGTCACACGACCTCGTGTGACTATCGCAGCTTTCGCCAGTGAAGCTTGTGTTTTCGCTGCCTTCCTGCTATTCTTATTGGAGACGTCGTCGACAACGGTGTACCAAGCGATGAGAATCAAGTATCGCGATGACCCTGCGGTACCAAAATCGCTGGGCATGCCCCGCGAAACATTGATTCTGATATTCAAGGTACGGAATTGCAATAATATCTCTTTTTGGGCTTCTCAAATTTTGCCTACGCTTACTGTTGTTTTATATCTGCTATTTTTCTTTTTGTTATCCAAATACTGTACTAAACTAATCTTACTAGTTCCAACTAGCGGAAGTTGAGATGTACATTACTGGAGTATGGCTCGTAAAGGGCTCTTTCCTGGCACTGTACTTTGACATATTCCGTTCTCTCCCACCTAGAATTAAGAAGATGCTTCAGCTCACGACAATTTATACTGCCTTGAGTTGGTTTGCAAATTTCTTATTGCCCCTAGTCTACTGTCGCCCCCTGAGCCTTGTATGGTAGGTACCGTTCCATAATCTTCACCACAGCAGCAAATACAAAAGATTCGGGCTAATCTGGTATCCAAAGGTCAATTGAGAACCATTGCACTTCCTTCCGTTCAACATTCGGAACAACATTTCCGATGGTCACAAATGTAACTACCGATGTACTGAGTATGTCTCCGTCATAGAAATACGGTACCATGAACATACTGACTTGAAAAAAAACAAATTGAAGTTATGGTAATCCCAATCTTGGTACTGAGGACCTTGAACCTCCGAAGGTCGGAAATTTTTGCAATCGCCTTCCTACTATCACTCGGCTGCCTCACCGTAATCGCAGCACTCCTCAGATTCGCCTACGTCATGAAGCGCAACGCTTTGGGCAAGAGCGGTAGTCCAAACCTAGTAACGTAATACAAACCCCTCCCCTGCATCCCCTGCCCTATCCTTCACCCCTCGCCCGAACACAAGGAAGAAGGAAAAACCCCGATATTAACTCACCGCCTCAACCAACAGCCAAGCCCAAATCTGGTCCTACGCGGAAGTTTGCATCGCCATTTTCGCTGCATGCCTCCCCGCCGGGCGCGTTGTCCTCGCCCGCCGCAGGTTGTGTAGTACCCCGGGAGGTAGTTCCGACCGGGAACATAGCGGCTTCTCTAGAAAGACGGGCAGGAGCAGACAGGAGCGCTTGCCGGAGCGTGAAAACACACCTGAACATGGACTTGTAGTTTTTAAGACGACGAGTTTTGGCGTTGAGAGTACTGCCGAGCTGACGGGAGGGAAGGCGGGTTCTGGAGGCAGATTTTGGCATGGGAAGCGTGCGCCGCAGCATGAATCGGTCGAGCTAGGGCCAGTCTGATTAGCGAACGGGCTTTAGGTCTGTTTTTTTCTTTCTTTTCTTTTGTTTTCTTTTCTTTCTTTCCTTTTTTGAGGAGAGGGGGTCTAGTTTGGGTCTATTGGGCTCCTTTTTGGGGCTTGCCACACTGGATGGGGGGTCGGGAGCTCGGTATTGGGGGGGCGAGATGGGTGTTTGGCTAGAGAAAGGGATAGAAATAGATAGGATGGAGGCATATTATCAGATGGTCAAGAGCCCGTGAGGCTGTTCACAATGGCAATGATGGTATGAGGAACCCACAAAGCCCGGAGCACTTGTTCTTCAGAGGGATCCAAAGTCCACAACACCGGCCTAGGCAAAAGAGAGTTATAGAATAGAAAAAATTGGGTGCGATGGAAGGGTGCCCTCAAAAGGAAAGCAAAACTTAGGAGGTTAATAATGAAACCTATAAGACGAAGCTCTGTGGCAGGCCGGACGAAAATCAGGTGTTCTTTCTCCTCTCTCTGGCTGGTCAATTCCACTCCTTGTGCTTGGTGGTTGTGCAAATCTTCCTTTTTCCCTTTTGGTTTTTAAGGTACGGCTCCCGTTTGATTTGGAGACCTCGCGGCCTGCACAGAACTGCATACTTCTACTGTATAGGTTCAATACTAGCTCTTTTTTATTTTATTTTTATTTTATTTTAAAAAAAGGAGTCTACTTGTAGAGGTCTGGGGCTCGGCGGGGTCTTTCTTTCGTTGGGGGGGTTACATTTTGCTATGATGCAGAGCACAGCACCTACTGGTGGTCAGTTGGGTTTCGATTAAACTATGATACAAGAAAACTTCTCATGAGCATTGCACGGTATTCACACCATTTAGGGAGGGAAGACTAAGCTAAAACAGCAGTCAAACCAGATCGTTTATCCCACAGCGAGCCTAGGGCTAGCATGAGGCTTTATCCTGAGGTACTGGGGCGGTCGTTTATTACACCAAGAAAAATAAGGAGTATGTTTAAAATACCATGACATACCGTGATAGGGGGCGCAAACTTGGACTCACTGTCTTAGATATAATATCAATCTGCCAGCACTACCGGCGGCTGGTATCGATTTCGAAAAGCCCGTTAGTGCTAGAATTTCTCAAAGATTGTTTTTCCCTGCTTCCAACGCAATTTCCCACAACCCATTTTACTACTTTTAGCTGTGGACTTTACCTTTCTCAGTCAAAGGGCCAATCTGAATCCCTTCTATAGCGCCTGAAGAAAAGAGATTTGAGGAAGTTGAAGAACCAACACACCAACAACCTTTTTGAAATCAATAATAATGTGCCGTGCAGTAGCCAGTTCATGGTACTAGGGGTAGGGGTGAAGTATTGGGACAAGCAGGTGTAGAAGAGGTAGTGCCTATACCTTAGAAGGAGTATCAAAGAACCAAAAAAGTAAGATAACTACCAATTCGAGCAATTTCACCACTCCCCTTCTGTCCCAATATTTTTCCCCTCACCCGAGTACTTGGTTTCTCAGATAATTAAAGCCGTAGGGGCCGCATCAGTTTTTCCCTGTCCGCTGGATGCGCCGGTCCCTCCTGCCCACTATCATCACAAAATATTGCAGGAACCAAAGTAAAAGTTTTGCTGTGCTACAAATACTACTTGAGTAAGTTAGGCGGCACATTCGACCTTTAGTCATGCGTTTTGCACCAAAAATTATGTTTTTCCAAGGGTTATAACACAGCCAGAAGTTATTCAATTACGGCCGTTTTTGCCTACGGAAATATTAGGGAATTCATGGTTAGAAACGAAACTGAGAGAGAGGGGCGAACCATTTTAGTACTATAGCGTGCAGTGCGGTCTGTGCTCCGGTTTACGACGCAGTTTGCTTGTAGGAATTGAGAGCGGGGGTAATGTGTGGGCTGGTAGATAGATTAGCTTAAGGGCCTGTTTGGGTGTCCGGAGATTGAGACTCCGAGATTGGTAACCCATAGATTACCAAACATTAGGCGAGGGGTAGGGATCTTATACAAGTAGATCTTTTTTCGACGGTGCCTAATATAACAATACCATTAGTAAAAATTTCGTAACAGCGAAGACTTGAGGGGGCATGGATTGTGTTGAACTGAAAGCTTAAATCCTGATGAAAAGTGTACTCGAGTACTAGTACAGAAGTGGTATTGCACTCGCTTTCGCTTTGGTACAGTGCAGTACCAGCACAATCTCTGGAATTTTTATCTCTAGACATCAAATCTCGGGGATTGCAGGGATGTGACAGGGATTGCAATCTCAAATGAATGGACTTCCAAACACACACACCGGACATTAGGATTCTTACAGATTGCCAAGAAACCCGTTTTGTGTTACAGTACAACGGTCAGGAATCTCTCAAATGCCAGTACTCGAGCGCCGGCATTTTGACATCCAAACAGGGCCTAAAACTCTTACGGATTGGAGCGTGAAAAAAAAGCATCCCAGGCTAAAGTGTGACAGTGAATAATGCCAGTGCGACATTAACGAGCCCAGTACGATACTTACTAGGTGTTGAGGATCCACGGTCAGTCACTGTGCGGAAAATTGTAGTCCAGCCACCACCACCATAAATACAAATCAAACAGTGCTAGGCTATCTCGGATCTTGATAATCCGGATACCCTGCTGTCTCATACAAACCTCCGAGAGTTCTAAATTCCCTTATACCAAAACCCGACCTGTTGCCCCGGATCATCCGTTGGGCCGGGCGGATTCTTTAGATTTTGGCCAAACGAGATAGCAGGATGCGACTGCCCACCCTGTGTGTGCCCATTTTTGACGGGGTTTGCCGCCTTGGCAGCTTCGACATTGTCCAAAACAGACCAAAACTGTAAGAGGAAAAAAACCGGCCAACCGCGAGTTCGCCTGCCGTAAGAACTGAGAATTTCACTAACTTAGGGCGTTGGAGTTGTAGTTTCGGAGCCTATGTGAACTTCTGACCTCGAAATAAGTACCTTTTTATATGAGCTTCCATATGAGTTCCAGCCAATTATGCTAGATTTCCAGGTCCCCCACACAAGTGATTCCATAGCAGGAGATTCCCAGGCCCCTGAACGGTGCGAGCAGTAAAATATGGATCCCTAGATTCTCGGTTGCTTGAGTGTATGATTTAGTGGGGATTCATGAGGAGGCCAACACAGCAGACTCGTATCCCTAATAGGTTATTTTCCTATTCCAATTTAATCACCAATATTATTATTTTTATGCTGAAAATGCTCGACAAGCGGCCACAACCCCATAAAGCGAGATATTTGGTGGAGGGTGGTATAAGATGGGGAGGCGCCGATATATCTCGCCACTAGTTGTATATTGTAGTACTAAATAGGACCTCTGTAGTAGGCAAAGTTTGGTATTTGGAATTGGAATGTAACTTTTATATACACGGCGCTTTGCACCCTGGGGGCGGTGTCAAGCATTATCTCATACGATATCTTTTCACGTATCGCCTAGGCCTGCCTTCCTTTCACTTGATTGTTACATCACTTGGTGAGGAAGTATCTTGCTTGATCAGCATCCGAATGGGGGTATAGTATACATTGCACCATTTTTCAATCATGATGGCTCTTGTTTCTGTCAAATTGAAGAGAGTGGAGCCAGAAGCCCCTTTTCAAATGCCTGCGACGAAGCCTACACTGGGGACACAAGAACAATATAAGAACAAAGCCGATAGCAGATCAGTCAAGAGGATTTAAGCCATTTCGTGTTGGCTACCTCTGGGCAGATCTCGAATAGTAGTCCGCAATCAGTGTGCTAATCCTGGTTTAGGGGATGCATTCGAGGATTATGGTTCTTTGGAAATTAGTAGTCGTTTGGATGCTGAGCCACTCGACAATTGGAAAAAGCCATACCGGCATTCATTATCAGGAATAGCTAGCTCCTCACCGATCTGGAGTAAGCTTGCCCGTGCGAATTTTACTGTTCCAGCGCGCCCAAGGGGTAGTGGTCATACCCCATGCCACCATAAGAGATGCACCTAAGAGACTTCCAATTCACTAACGATTTAGACATACTGTGCTAACCTCGTAGAAGACAGACTGAATACGCGCATATAGTGGGGGGCTAGTACACCACTTTACTGGCTGCACTTCAGCTTTTGAACAGTACAAGTAGCAGCTGCTGGAGAAACCGGGTAAAGTTAATATCAGCTGACTCTAGCTATTATCCCACACTTGTAGCATGCAAGATGTGTCAGAAAACAGGGGCCTTTTATCGGACACCTCTTGCCTGCTGCGAGTACCAGCTCCGGGGGTCCGAGCCCCAACTGCGAATGCGCACTACGAGAAATCTGTAAATTAATAATAGTTTGTAGCAGGCACTATACTCTCACCCTCAGAGAAATTTTGCTAATAAAGAGATCAGTGGAATAATAAAGAACGCTAGCTTGGTCCTGCATGGGAGAGGATTTTGAATAGGCCATGTATCGCTGATAGGCGGCCAATGTCTATGAGTCCGTAAGATACTTGTAATAGTATCTCCTATGCTCCGGTAGTCCTTTTGTACACCCTCTGCTCGTCTACTACCCCTCACTTTCCTTATCCATATACCTACCCTCCCTGCAACAAGGAGATTCTCAATCATCTGCGGCCTACGGACTCGATCTTGACACTCGGTGACTACAGTGAATAGCAGTACAGTGAGGCTCCGCTCTTTTTTGTGGTTTTATTTTATATTTTACCCATTGGATTCCGATGGAAGCGGATTGGAACCTCCTCACTTGACTCAGATAAGCAGCATGCGTAACTGGTTTTTGTTGGATACCCCCGCAAGGCCCAAGTATCCAACTTCACCCACCACGCCCACGATCTGAAAACCACGTTTCGGGCAAATTTTTCGGTAAAGGGATGGGGGGGGAGGGATGTCTGGGCGGGTGCCGAGCACGATGCTTTGCCGGGGTTAGATAGGCACGCCTGCAGGCATAATAACTCGCCCCCGCCTGCCCCCCAGGCTGCAGGAATCACCAGTGTACTAATGGAGTGGTATGGTATACCTAATAGCGACCGTAGCAGTCGTAACCGCCATCTCACTCGCTCGGGCACTCAATCGCTTCGCTCTCCCGGGGACTGTAACCCTCCTAGGAGCGCCCGTGGAGGAAGCTAGCAGAGGGAAAATCACCATATTGCAAAACCATGCATACGACAACATCGATGCCTACCTGATGACGCACCCGCCTAGCAAGTCTGCCTCCGCTCGATACCGGGGCTAACAAATCTATCCGTAGCCTACCAGGGCCGCAAAGTCCACTAGAATCGCACCCTAGGAGGGGGCTAACTTTCTCGACGCGGTCAGGATGATGTGGGCTTCTGTTGAGCTAATGAGGCAGTAGCTCATGCATACTAACTGGGTCAGTGGGTGATCACAGACGAGGGAGCCATGGATGTCTGCCCGAATTTTTCGAAGGCGACTTCCTGTATTCAAGCCAAGGGTGAGGTGAGGTTGGGGGCTATTAGGGGGGGATGTTTTGGCCTGTGTAAGGGGGGCAACCATGGCCACGGGGTGTGAGTGTAGGGTCGTTGATGATGGGTGGTTGTATGCTGATTTTAGGACTAACGAAGCGATTTCCGGGAAATGTGGGAAGCATTGGAGATATTGAGACGCCCGTTGTTAGAGGGAAGGGTGACTAGACGAGGAACGTTTTTCGAGGTGAGGCTGATATGATGAATGTTTCTTATGTTGTGGGTTTTCCAATAAGCTTCATTTTGGTAGTTGAGGGCTAATTGAGGGTGGGTTGTACAGCAGGTTCCATCTATACATCCTACTTTTGACATCGGATGCGAAGAAGGCTGCCATACCGATGAGTTTTATGAAGCTGCCGGGACAGGTCATGCCCTGTTGAAGAGTGTCTGATAGGTGCTAAGGGAGCGGCCTTGCCTTCCATTGATATATGCTTGATGAAGTATATAGTGATATGAGAGAATTTGAGAACATGGAAAAGGGTATTGGTAAATGCAAGACTATCTTTTGGAATAGTGCCTAGTAAAGCGCCCAATTGTGACCAATAGATTTAAATTGGCGATGCCGGAGAGTAAGGATTCAGCCGCTCGTCATAGTTTATGACTCGTCCATTTATAAAATTTAGTCTTAAGTGTTGATGTTAGTACCTTGTGGCACGCCCGTTTCTTGAAAATTGGCGGGAGGCCGATCCAACCAGCCGTGGCCCCGGAACCTAATAGGCGATTCCACATCCCATTTTGTCTCGCATGGTCCCTAGAGCTTACGGCCGAATATGCCCTGGGTACACAATAGAGTTAGGGAGAATGTTTTCTTTTTCCCTTTACTCACACAGCACTCGTAGCTCCCACTACGTTTGCCGCACAACTTCTGCTACCCCACTAATTACGAAGCTCGCCATCGGCACACGCAATAGCCTAGAGTGAGATTCTACCATTAGAGTAGGACTGATTGGCTCGAAAGTCATAGTGAGGAAGGATAAGGCTTCAACCCTCTGAGATCCTACGGCGCAGGATCCCCTGGTCTCCCCACCCTACGCGATGAATCCCCCAATAATAATTCATGTTGAGGCGGATTGAACACTTGGGCTCCGGCTAATTGCACTGGATAAATCTGTTCTTGGCATCTTAGCTACTGCATCAGGCACATGTTTCACCGAATGTTGTTGTGGGAAGAGATACTTGTCCCGGGGGAAGGGCGCTTCTTGTTGGCTCCTTGTTACACTTTCTCCCAAGTGAAGATAAATGTATATCTCATACCGTAAAAACTCGGGTATAACGAACTCGCCTGGGCTGGTTGTGCAGCGAAACCAGACCTCCTGATTGATGGAGAGCTCACAAACAGGGCTAGATAACATAAGCAAGCCTCTTTGGGCCTCCTGGGCTATTCAAAGCACTGAAAACTGCTGCATGACCAGCCCAGACGAGTTCATTATACCCAAGTTTTTACGGTATATGATACTCTACAAATTGTATTTGACATACATTGTTGAGAGTTTAAAGCCCTTTCTAGTCCACCAAACCCCCTGCTAAGAATTACCTCCCTCCCTAATAACCCATTCCTGAAATTCCAATTCGCAGTCCATATCCCCCCCCTTCCCTTCTCCCGGGGGCTCGAATAATCATTACTTTGTACTTTTTTTTACCCACCCATACTACATTACATTTCAACCGCAGGATTGCCAAAATCTGGAGCACAAGCACGCCATGCCATCTTCACCGCCGTTCCAGAACGCTCCGAAGAGGAGGATCGTTCAGGGGTGCAATGCCCAGAGCGGCGGTACCACGGAAAGGACGAGGGAGGCCAAATTAAATGTCTGCTATCCAGTGAAAAGCTGTTATCGAGCTCCCCGTGAACGAGCGCTCTGTATTTATCAGAATAGCGGACCTGGTATCAAGCCGATTTATCTGCGGGAAAGAGGACAGATCTCTAGAAATTTTGGGATCGGCTGGAGTGGTGAGTATCGGAGTTAGTGTTAAACATAATCGGCGGAGGAGGTGACACTGTATTAGCGCCACTCGCATCTACGCTAGTTGCGATTGAGTGCCTGATAGATATAGCTAGTGAGAATATTACGGTTAGAAACCAGCTCAAAATGGAGCTCTTAGGAGTACCTCCGTCACTGAAGTCTGTTCCATAGGGCCAGCTTAGTCGTGGTGGTATTCTGGCATTGGTGCAGTCACAAAAAATCACTCGTGGAACCCTGAATCGGTGTCTAGATAGTTATCATCCATCAATGTTACCATAGCCGCTCTCCTCACTGCTTCTCGCCCATTCTCTTCTCAATCTAATAAATATACCTAAAACTGACCTACCTATTGACCCAATCAGTTCTCATTCCCCAACCAAACTCGATTGTGGAGAGAAAAAATGCCTACGTTCTCCTTATCTGTCGCGTCCAGGCCTCTCTAAATGCCTGCTGTGGTTTGTCCCTGCGCTTGTTTCCATACGAAAGAAGGAAGCGCAGCGCTAGGATTATTATCACTTCTGCCGGGTTGGTGGCAAAACATCTTCGGCGAGGTGTCGAGGGCGTGTGTTGGTTTTTGGTCGGTTTTGTAGAAGGGGCAGCGACGTTACCCACTGTTTTGTAGGTTAGTATTGGGTTCAGAAGGTGGGGAGGGAAGGGCGCCGCAGTAGCTAAGGAAGAGTGCGGCGGCTGTTACGGCCTCCTTGGTGTAGCCGACTGGACGAGATGGGTAAGTTGCTCTCCTCTGTGATGTGGTGCCGGGGTTTTGCTAGATTTTGATAACTACGTAGGCTACCAGCAACATTCCCGATCCGCAAGGAGAGTATCAAAACAAGTGCCGCAAACTACGGGCCCCTCAACTACTTCCCTCGGTCAATTCTCAGAACCCAACAGGGTGTTTTAGGAGAATGCACATAAGAATAAATCAACTCCCCGGTATGATCCTCCTGCGGAACACATATAAACCCTAATAAGCTTGCAATATTTGGAATCATAAATACGGCGACCATAATATAACAGAAGCTATTAAGTTAGATGGTAGGCGACCGTTCACGAACGCGCACGCAAAGATTGACAAAGAGGCCGCAATTCCATAAGGGATTCGTACGAAGGTTGATACGACTGGTAATAATCGGGGTTAGCCAATCAATGAGCCAGGTGTCGGGATTGGTAAGGGACTCACGAGTTGAGAGCTCGGGGCATTTTATTATAAGTATTCCTGTATATCGAAAACAGAGGATTAGGATGTGCTTCTAATTCCCCTACTTCTTCTCCCGCGTCCCATCCAATTATCCATCTTGGTGATGCTAGTGCTATACTAAAGTCACTGATCCCACCATTCGGAATATTACACACCATCCCCAGCAAAAAGGACAAGTAAACCTTCATATCGCACAAAAACTTCCCTAACCTGATACGGTTTGAGGGTCTTGTTTTCAATTCCTGTTTGGTCGTCTCGGAGCCTCTCGGCAGCCATCCTCCCTCCTCTCTGGTTAAGAATCTTGCTAAGAGCGGCGAACCGAGAGGAGCATGATTACGACCCCCAAAATGCATATAGGGCTCGGCGTTAGGATAAACCCCGCACATGTGATTCACACGTGGGTTGAGCCTCATTGCAGTGCAGGATGGAGGGGAGGAAGGGAGAGGGGGGTATGCTGCCCAACGATTAAAAACTCGTATTTCCAGCTCGCCAGCGCTCCCTTGATAGGGCCAATTTCGTAACCCAGCAAACCGCGGCCCGTGATCTCTAAGCCGTCGGTTAAGCAATCAGAGGCCTATACGGATCGGCTGCTGACGGCAAGTGTCCACCAAAGTTATTTACATTCAAGTCATAACTGACTGACTCTTGGTATATGTGCGCGTTTCTTCCCCTTTTATGCGTCCTATCGCAAGTCTGAGGAGGTGCTCGGAAGGTCACTGAAAATCGGAAAGCAAAACCCTTATCTCCATAGAGACTTGTATGGGATCGGCGGAAATAGTTTCCCGATTTTTTACTAGTACACCTAACTAGCGATGTGGGGGGTGAGGGATCACACACCACATGGAGGTTATTAACACAAAGGCAGGATCAGAGCAGGTTTCTACTGCGCTGCTAAGAACACGTAGGATAGCCTGGCTGATGAAGTTCTCACATGCAGCCTGCCGCACTGATTGGTTTCGTTTGGACAGGTTGGTGGAAAGTTTCACTTTAGCGGGCTGCGTGAATCAAAGGCGCGCGATCCTGGCGTCTCATGCGAATGTGCAGATGAAGCAGGGGTCTTACTTAAGAATAACCCCCACCGAAGATGTTGATCCTGAGATACTTGCCTGCCGTGAGAAGCAATTGGCCCCAGCGGCCCATGTCAGCTACCAGTCTTTGACATACAGTGCCTCAGCGGGCTATTAAACCAGCCGACTGACAAGCAAGAGCATCCGTCATCGTCATCCCTCGTGGAGTATCGAAAAGGTAAAAATAAAATATAAAAACACCGTCATAGAAGCACAAACATACTGGTAAACCCTGCAGCAAGAAGTTCATCGGAAATGTCTAAACTCTATGTCACATCATACATTTCCCTTGTTAGCTTCTTATATTTCTTTCTCCCCGTTGAGCCCGCGAGCGTGCATATATAGAACCGGACTCACATAGGAAGCCAAAGTAGAACAGCCTGGCAGCCAGTTATATTGTGCCCCGCGAAGGCTCAAGCCCCCCTAAATTCCAATCAGCATTGCGTAAGGGTCGTTTTCTATAATTTGGGCACAGGTTTACTCAGGTTAGCCGCTGTACTCTGCAGGTGATGTGGGTGTCGGGGTTATCAGGGCGAGGTGGGGAAGGGGGGAATGTCTCACATCAATGCAAATGAAGCAATGGCAGACCGCCGGATTTTCGATGTTGAAAGGATCTGATCAGCCTCCGTTTTTTGTTTTATTTTTTAATTCTTCAAGCCATGTCGTATTTGATTAGGGGGAGCGATTTAGCTAACTATGGCAGAAACACTTTATCAATCTTCCCTGCCAATACTCTCTCCTTCTCTAAATCCATTAGCCCGCGAAGCTCCTCTATGTTACTGAATAGTGTCGTGGCTGCATCTGCTTCTCGTGAATCAGCAGATATCCCATCTCCGTGACTACCCCCTTCCTTTTCCCCCTCCACATGTGAAGCTAAGCCATTGTCTCCGCCCCTCATGTTTCTTTCCGGTTGTTTCTGTCTTTTTTTTTTTGCACAGGGTGCATGTTTTAAATAGTACCGCACTTGTGGGGTTGTTTGTGGGGTAGAAGTACGATTCGAGTGGGTGTCAGCAAAATCATGCCTTCAAGTGGGTAGTCATGAAGCCGTAGTCTAGGGGCGAGCTAAGATACCGGTAGGTAAGCTATTGGTAAACTAGATAGTTAGGACAAACAGGAAGTAAACACCCAAAACAAATTTGCCATACCTGATAGGGGATCGGTTTAATATAATGTTATCATGAAATACTCGACACCCGCATAATGGCATCCAAGATTACTCCCCACTAAAATCATAGTTCTCATCGAAATAGTCATTTGTTCGTCGCATCGACGACCGGACGCGACGAACATAACTGTAAAAACTCTACAATTAATCTCAAGCAAGAAGAGGTTTTTTTCTGCAATTTTCTTACGGTCGGGAGTATTGTCTCTCGATGCACCAATCCAGCCTGAGAATGCTGCCCCCGACCTGCGAAATTTCAAACGTTAACCATAAAGTACTTCCCCACAGGGGACCAGACATACGCATCAGCTACAAACTACTAGAAGTGGTAAGCTTCCCAGACCAGAACCAGAAATCATTTTTTGCTTTTACCCCTAATAGTAAACTATGGCGGAATTATCCCTACTATGATATCGTACTGTACACGGGTAATGGCGGCTGATAAGGTCTTCAGCCCTACTCGAGTACCGTCAATTGTGCATAGTTATTCTGTAATTATCAATGCGGTACGGTAACTTACTCGTGCATCACTTGATCGCTCAACAGCCCGAAGGTCAGTAAGTTACCATTTTTTCACTTGTCTAGTTTGGAATTGAGCGACTTAGACTACCGGTAGGGAATATCCACACCTGTCCCCCGTATTTGGGGACCTGACCATTGACCGTACTTTTCCTGAGCGATTGTGCTACATTATGAAAGTTTTTCTTTCTTTTGTCTTTAATATTCTGCTGCCATGCTGAAATCGTCTGACAATTCATAAAAGCACTACCCCCAAGGCTCTTCTTTCCTTACATATTAGCATATTGAAAGATATTTAAAGTCCAATATTAGAGTTATTGCAATGATCGGTTCAATCACAATCGCCTCCGCTAGCCCCTGATAGCTAGATACGTACTCAGGTACGGCTGTGCTCCCCTAGTACAATTCATCCAAAGAAAAAAAATTAAATGAAGTCGTGCAGGCGGACAATTGTGTATTGAGGTATGATGAATTAGAAGTAAAAACAGTTGACGCATATAGTAGAGGGCATAGACGACGGTTAGGATACTTGTCAGGATACTTGTCGATCTCCCATGTGTGCCATTCCAACAGAGTCATTTATTCATATTTCGCCTATCATCGCTCATGCGCAATAGCTAGGTCACTCTCTCTGGACTTGCGACGCCTGCGACGCCTGTCCGACACCGCCTGTACTAATCAGAGAAGCCACAACTGTGCCTTCACATCTAGAACAATAATTTAAAGGCTTCAAGCCAGAACCGGCCACGTCGGTCGTTACCCCGCAGACCGCGCAAAAACCTTCGATTTCGAGCCGCAGGTAGATCCGACCACACGAGTAGACGGGCTTAGAAAAACAGGTTTGTTAGGAATTGCCGCGACACAGAGCACAACTGCTTAATTAAGCTGGTGCAACCCGAAAATCTGCCTCCCGCCAATTGGCTAGGGCGAGGATGGTCTATATCATTTTAAGCCGCATTTTCATAAAACGACGAAACTATATCCTGAGGGAAACAGCGCAGGCTCCTTTCTAGAGGTCTGTATATATCCCCAGACTCGAAGACTCTTTGCCTCTTGCACCAATCCACAAGAAAGTTGCCCCCAATGCTTTCTCTTCCGACCCCGGAAAACATGACACCGCCTACACCTACACCTAGGCTACCGAGACGCAACTCAAGCGACTCAGAACAGTCCCGGGAATCATGTGAGCTGGGAAACCCTAACCCCAACAATTGGGTTCATTGCAAGGCTTCAACTTTTTCTGACCTGTTGAAACCCCGTTCCAGGGCGAAACTACATCCAGGAGCCAAGCAGCTACGCCGGCAGCCCAATGCAAAATTTCTTGACAGAACAACAGCGCTTAGATCGTTTCGCTATACCTAGCGCACCCCTCGAACACAGCGATTTCCCCCCACCATCTAGCTCCCATCCCTCCGACCTATCTGTTGCTGGGGCGGATTGTGGTAGTTCAACAACCCACCGATCCGATACAATGCGTCGATGCGAGGGGTCTACCTACACCACCTCCTCGATGCCAACCCTGGATTATAGTTCCTTAACTTCGCTATCGAGTCTCACCCCTTCGACCTGCTATCATCCACAGATGTACGGGTTTCAGGAAGATTCCTCGGGAGCCCTGTATACCCACCAGTCAGTCAGCACACCCGTCAGAACCGAGACACGACCCGATGGAACACATCCATGTCTTTTCTTTTTCAATGGGTGCTCCGAGGCCTTCGGTCGAGAAGAGGACTGGATGGCCCACGTCGGTTCCCACTTTGCAAGCAAAGAAATCCCACCTCCATTCTCCTGCATATGCTCAGTCTGTGGGACACCCTTTAGTGCATACGATCCTCCTCTCAATTGGGAACGATTCCTTAAACACACGTTCAATGACCACTACGTTAGCGATAAGTTATCACAGGGGATACAACCCCACCCTGACTTCGTTAGATACTGCCGTGATGCGACCATGATTTCGGAGTTCACCTGTACTCGGTTCGAGGGCTATCAGCGGGTCATCTCTGAGGATGACCAAGTACCTAGAAGTCGTAGGAGCCGCTCACAAAGAGATGCCGATATTGCCCGGGTTCTTTATCCCAGGACCTGGGAGTCCTCCGAAGCTCAACCCCGGACGGCAACAACCGTCGTAGTCAACCGCAACGGACAAGCAAGGGGTGGACGTTCTTGAACACCTGACTCCAGTACGACAACGTACAGCCAGCGCCTAAGTTTGTGGTAATTTGTCTTTTTCTTTTGTGGTTTTGTTGTGTGGGAATGAAAGGCGTTGGGTTCCTTCTGAGTGTCTCCTTATCTCCCCTTGATCACGCAACGAAATTGTCATCCGTATTATCCTTGCCACCATTATCCTTGCCATGACTGTTCATGAATCCCTTTTGTTGATCCAATCGTCCCTTCGGTTTTATATTTGGCTTCGCTTTCTTGTGTCGCCTGTCGGTTGCCGGGTCATTGATGGAGGGAATGGTACAAGTACCAGAGGATGTTTTGCAGGCAACAAATTATTCCTATAAAAATCAATTTTAGCTCAATCCTCATCTCTTTTCAACCTCTCACCTAATTCTTATCCAAGACCTTAAGTTTAAGTTTCTCTCCTCATCCGTGCTTTGCCAATCAAAAATAAGCAACGAGGATCCCTCACTTCGGAGAAGAGTTATGTAGTGTGCAGGCGCGGGAGCAGGCGGGGCTTAAGTACAGAAAACCACCCCCCTTCCGACGCAGATCAATGAGGGCAGCTTAGGGCGTGTAAACATTTGTAGCACCGAGGCTAACGCTTGTGGGGGTGATTTGACTCCTCTCACTTCCTCATCTCAGTGTTGGAACCCCGAAGTTAGCTGAGGAAAGTGAGGCTGCAAAGTTAATTGGCTAATACCCTCCCCCCGTTTGGCACCCTAGTAACGGGAGCTGTTGCCTTAAGGCAAAGCGGCACGCTGACCCTTGGCTAGTCGCACAGCCGTTTCTAAGACTTAAATCTAGCCAATACCTTATCCCAAGTGAGTTTCAGCAAAGACAGGTTATCGTTTCCTCAATCTTTCTTCTCGTAAAGATCTTCCGACAGGGTCCCCGAGTTCTGGCACTCGGCTCCTCGACTTGACTTACAGTACTGCCGGCACCGCCTCTACAACGAGAGGATGCAGGCGACGAACAGGGATCAGTAACAAATAACTTTTTGTTACCCTACCTTTTTCTCACTTACCTGTAATACCCCTGTCCACCACCACCCGCCCAATTTTGGAGGCTACGACAGGGCCGCGGCCTGCTGGTATGGGTGTGTCGCTGATGCTTGTCATAGGCAGTCACTCGCTTGTCAATCAGCTGTCAGTCTGAAACTGAAATCGAAGGCCTGTGTCCTACTGCTCTAATCAGCGAAAAATTCGCTCATAAAATCAAATAAAAACTAGCAAGGATTACAGTATGTCCGAGCCGGAAGTGAGATGGTGTTCTTAAGGCGGGGGAAGGATAATCGTTGGAAAAAGAGGCGGGCTTCATTTTAAGTGGCACTGGCCCTGTTTGTATACCGCGCACAGGCATACTTGAGTCAAGCAGACATGGTACTGTAGTGATGTAAAAAACTGCTGGCATAGCGCTCTGCTGGTGCCGGTACCTTGATTACCGCATTCCTACTCCCCTGTTAAAAAAAAAGCATTCAGGACCAAGTATATGCTAGAACGTGGCTTCACCTCCCTACGTCATCTGGAAGGCAGAAAAGCAACAACTTTGCCACAGGTGGAGAATAATATCATACTTGTGTCCCCGCATCAAGAATTGACATCTTTTTCGGACTGCGGCTTGGCCTACTACCGGTGCTGTACCCGAGCACAGGACGATAAAGATACCGAGGGGGCAAAAAATAGGCTCCCATTTTTTAGGTGTTGGGGCTTCCTAACAATTTGGACGTATTTTTGCCCTTGGTCTAAGATGGGTGCCAACTCTTGGCCCAGAGACACAAGCACTGTACCGGTGCGGTACACTTGTTGCTCCCCGGCTAGATCTCGTAGAAAAATGGGGACGCTTTAGCGACAGCATGTTCGACTGAGTATTATAAATAATAATATAACAATGAGGGTCTTATGATGAATTTCTAGTTCGAAACTTAATTGAATAGAACCGCACAACGTGTTGGCACCTGAAGGGTTAGAGTTACACAACCCTGGGATCCCACTCTGTATCCCCGTTGCCCATCCGCCCCGAGTAAGTAACTTGCTTGATAACACTCGCGCCGAGTACATCTCCCAAGCCGATCGACTTGAACGAAGCTTTCATTCGCATCATCATGAACAATCACTAAGCCAGCTTTGAACTCCCCAAACGCTGTTCCCACCTCTGCTATCCCATCACCCTGTCAGCCCTCCAGCCTGGGTGGAGAAAGCCATGATGTGCTCGTGCGGCGGAGCACGCCTATAGGCGTTACACGTCCCAGGCAAGAAGTACCCGAAAGTCGGGGGGGTATAACTCCACTTTAGGGAATTCTCACCAAAATTGCCCCTGTTAAATTCGTACACAGGCCTCCTATATAGGTCTCGCCTCTGAAATATCCCTGAAATATCCCTGAAATATCCCTGAATAATCCTTGAATAATCCCTGTTTTCAGGGATTATTTTCGGGTACTTCTTGCCTGGCACTAGTACAAGAACTAAGGCGTTAGCAAGGAACCAAGACGGAGCCCTCCGGGGCGGTTTCCCCGTAAACGAACGTTACTCCTTCAACGACTACATAGAGTTTGCTCTTAATCGAATCCACCAACAGGCTTGGGCTTGTTAAATTGGGTTCCCTGTTAGACCGTCAAAGCCCGAATAGTTCTTCACTAACGAATATATAATTTGTTTGGTTGTCAGCTACGCAACCCTGACCTGTTGGCCGCCACCACTCCGCTTGGTATGGGGGTTAACTCAAACTGAAGGTATTCGGACATTCTGGGATTGACTAATATGCAGTGTTTGTTTTGGAGGATTAGCACATGCAGGAATCACATATTTCGTGGTCTTCTACTGTGGTGGATTGTGTTCCATTCATCCAGGGTTTAACTAACTTGTCTGAAGGAGGTGTTTCTAACATGTTGTATCACAACCAGTCGATTCTTTAATATTCCAGTAATTAAACTCTTTCCCCCTAACCGTCTCATTCACAACCCCCGAAATACATACCGAATTGTCTTATCTCTTCTGAAGGCAGCAACTACCAAGTCCACCGTTATATTCCGAACCTTGGCCCCGCACAAAGCATCCACGTTGTCAGGTTCCCCCGCTAGAAACACCTGCAACACCTTTCTCGTAAGATCAAAGGCCCCGAAACCTGTGGCAAGATCACACCTTGCGGTTATAATAATCCTGCCACTCCCGTTATTGCTCTTTCCAGGGCTATCCATATGGCAGGATCATCTCCACCACCGCCGTCTCGGCCGGCTTCTTAGGCAACTTTAACGATTAGACAGCAGCAATTAGGTCCGCCCTGTGGAACCCTACATTCACATTGGCTTACTGCTACGCACCTCCCATGTAAGGCAATCATTTGCGCAGATTATTGTGGAACTGGTAGTTTCGTCAAAACCGTTAAAGCAGGAGCGCGGTGTGGAGGGTGTACAGAAGCCCTAAGTTAGACAGTCACGGACCTACGGGCAAGAACTATGATAGGTTTAACTCTTGGAGTGCAATATTTGCAGCGCTATTTGCTAGGATCTAAGGATGTATTCTGTTTGACGGATAGTGCAGTGAGCAGCGGGGTCAATGTGCTTACCCCGAAAACTTTGCCTGCGTTGATTTCCATAGCGTGGGAATTGCGCCATCTAGATGAGCACCGGTTTTAGATTGGTAAATTACTATGTCCGCGAGTCCTAGCTATTCCGTGGGGTTGCCATTACCTGCAGTGTAAGGTTCGGGCCGTATGACAGTATATCTCTAGGAATTTTGGAGAGCAACAAGCAAGTACTCTATTTTCTTGTTTCAAATATATGGGAAGCCCTACTACCTCGCCGGAAATTTTGCCTAACTAGCTCGTCGGCTCTAGAAGAGAAGTCAATTCTAACGGTAAGAAGGCACAGACTCTCCCCCGGCTAGGAACAGCCTAGGAACAGCCTTGAAACCCCTTTACCGACTAAAGCGTAACTGCCATTGCCAAAATGGTAGTGAGAAACCAAGCAATTGCAAGAATTGCCTTTTTAAATTGAACGAAGAGCTAATAGGTGCAGACGAGATATCTTCAACCAAAATATTAGTATATATAAACCCTCGAAGACCGGGGCACGGCGCCATGGATATCAGCGGGGCAGCATCCGGTGAACACAGCACGGGGATCACCTGCCCTAGGCGCCACGGTCTTAATTTTCTATAGTTGTCCCTGATATCGCAGTTAAGGCAGATACCAGATCTCGATAGGAAGGCATGGGGCAAGTGATTGGTTTTCTAGGGTTAGTTTCGCTTGAGGCTGTACAGTACAAGGATAGGTGTGATTCTGGGCAGTCTACAAGAGCTAGGCGGATTCACGTTCTACTATTACGTTCGGCCAGAATGGGGGTGCGATTTCCAAGGGGTAGTGAATTAATTGGCGCCATTACACAAGTATCGGGGCTACCCAAAGCCTGTGAAAGTATCCTATTATCATAAGACACCGCCCGACAAAAAACCTATGATTTTGGTATTACAAGCCCTCATAGTCCACCCCTTAAGATTTGTGGCCAGTATAAAATACTAAGTTACATCAGTGCTATTATTCTTCATTCTTTCGGAATGTTCACGGATGAACCCTGGTATCTAGTACTGTTCCGGAGTTCCCGATCAGTAGAGGACTGCAGCAATCAGCTATTACCATCTTAGACGTCAGACTTTCACAAAGGATGGATGCTCTTGCCCCACTTGTAACCCCCAAGAAGTATTCGATATCAGGCGTGGTGAATTTTTATGGGTATTTAGATACATATATTTTTTGCCATATACCTGTTGCAGGCACGAAGCATCTAATATTAGGCATAAATTTGTATGGGCATTTAGATACGTAAGGATTTTTTGCCATATACTTTTTGCATCCCTCATACCTAATACTTCTTACCTGCTATGAGTACGGCTTGAAACTCCTGGGGGTTGATCATGGATCTGAGCCTTTCCAGCCCCCCCCACATTTCCGCAGTCATCTACCTCAGAATGGCTTCGTTTTTCCTCTGCCTTAGTGGCGAACCTGTCGAAAGACCAATTTAAATATGACGGATCGAGAGGGGGCTGCCAGAATCTCTACGGTGTTCGTGGCTATGATAGAAGCAACAGATAACCTACTGCCGGGTGTATTGAGTCTAATTTTCCCGTTGTGTTGCTTTGGTAGTTGGCAGGGTAAATGCTTTGTAGGTGGTATAGCTTTAAGTTCTGAGTTTATTAGTATGATATAAACCTAAAATATTTTGGTCAGGACGGGGACTTACGATAAGTTTGTTCTCTTTTTTTTTGGTAATTTTTAATATGGGAAGGGGTAAGGGATAGACCGGACCAAAGACAAAGAGAGGGAGAGAGGGAGAGAGGGAGAGAGGGAGAGAGGGAGAGAGGGGGGTTATAAAGGGAATTGGGATAGGGATAAGAAGTAGGAACAAAATGTGGTTTGTGCAGATAGCGATATTATGATTAAGATGGTGATATTGCATTGGAAAAGTCCAAAGTGATAGGACTCCCTTTCGTCATTTTCATATCTGATGTGCATATCTCACAGAACCTCTCCTAATAAAAGAAATGAATTTTCTCCACTCAGCAACAACCCTGTTATCGTGTGCATCCCAATGCAGAACAATCTTATTGAATATGAGGGTATGATTCAATTATAGGTTGTGGATATGATAAAATAGAATTGGCATCTTGCCTCAAGGCGGAGAAGAGTGTCAGAAGATAGAGAGAGGGGGGTGAGAAGGTGGGAGAGAGATGAGGAGGATGAAGTCGATTTTTCTAGTCAAGATGTGAGGGGCTATTTCTTGAATGGTAGGGGGTAGAGTAGTTTGGAGAGAGTAACCACCTTTATGCTGAGTAGAGGATACTATATCTGTCTATTAGACAATGAAAGTGGGTGGAAGTGTGAGCGATGTGTGCTTAGAGAGTGGTGTCCTATACAACTTTGGGAAGTTGAAGTCTTCGTAGGTCTCTCGCAGGTTGAAAGGATAAGGTGTTCATAATGCTAAGCATAAAGCCATAGAAAAGCCAAGCGCAGTGCAGTGGAAATCCTAGTATTTGCCATACTAGCATGACAGCTATGTTGTTTCTCAAATATGTTATTCTGGTAAATCGACATATTCTATTTCTCTTTTTTGGTGGTTCGAATTGTTGAGGATATTAGAGGGTATTTTCTATAGGCTAGCCCCCAATTGCCAATACAGCAGAGAAAATACTCAGACATCTGCCTGTCCAAGGTTCTTGGAAAGCAGCCAGTGCTATTATCATGATATCAGAAAAACCCCAAAACCGGTTAACTTCAGATTCTGGAGCAGAATTTTTAGCTTCGGATACTTTCAAGGCCTAAGGCATTTCTCTAAATGTCTGCTTTGGTCCATCTTGATCTTCGCTGGCGCCCTGATTAGTTTCTCCCACTGGTTCCACTTGAGAAAGGCCACCTATCCCAACATCACAGAGGTCATCACCTCCAACTAGTGCCTTCAAAATGTCCAGAGAATGCTTTGACCCGTTTGTCACCACATCGGAAGCGGTGACGGAGGTATATTTACCGGGTTGGCCTGCCTAGTAAGGGCTATCGTGGTTGTCTCTATGGATGAGCATCTCATTCGTTCAAGGGGAGCAGAGACACCGCTTTCAAGGCTAACGAGAATTATCTCGTCGCCCTAAATGCAGGTATCAGCAATGACTACCATTTCTCTAGTAGTAATATGGTGAGAAAGGTAGCTGCGCCTGTTTTTTGGGTGGTCCCTGGATGATGTAGGCGGTATGTGATGCCTGTTGAAACCCCTTAGATACACAGTAAGCATATTTTCAAGTGTAAGAGGAGGCGGGGATAAACTTACTTCAAGTCGGGCTAATCCACCGCCAGTTGACCGCAATCTGGTCTGCGGTGACCCGGCCAGAATCCACAGGACAGTCCTCCGCCCAAGGGTGAGGTGGTCTAGTGGTTGATTAGCACTGGTGGAGATGGGGAAGAAAGGGGGGAGGAATGAAGAGCGAGAACACCGGTACTTATACTTGAGCGACTAGGTATTGCCCTCAGAGTGCGGGAGGGGCTGTGGGACTGTGGTCAGGCTCAATGCATGACTCGCCCTCAACAGGAGCGTGTGGCCCGCCCTGTTCCGAGAGTGCACACCGAGGTGTTTACTAGTATAGATGCTGATAAGGAATGGTTTGGGCTCCCAGAGGCTGTGGTTACTATACATGATTGGGGTTGGATACCGTTTTGTGAGAATAATTTTCTACAAAGAAGTTTTCAGGTAGTGACCGGGAGGTTCAAGATACTTCCGAGTGGCCAGGTGGAAGCGTTTGCAGATTAACTTCGTTCTGTTCACTGTACCAACTAGTACACTATTACACTTTTACGGCAGTCCCACCATGTTTGTCGCTATCATGTGTGTGGGACTTTTTTTTTCGGCACTGTGCATGGTAGCAAGTGCCAGCCCAGGGAGACGTAGAACTTTGCCGGCACCGGGCAGCTTGCCGGCACCAGGCAGCGACGACCCAGATCCACAGGCACGAATCAAAAACTTTCGAACTGTATATCAGTGTGGCCCTAGGTTTCCTCTAGAAATGGTGTAATTGTGTATTTGTGCTCAGATAGCGTCGCAGCATCCAGGAGCTCACGATGCTGGTATCTTGGTCATCAGCTTAATAATGTTTCAGGAATTATTGTGGATCGTTCAGTTGCTATGGTTTTGCCCGTTATTTTAACATTGAAGGGAGAACTTTTACCCAGAAGGCACCATCCAACAAAACAAAACTAGAGTGGTGAGCTAAGTGCAAATATTGGCCCACTTGCCAATGGCCCAAATCAGACTTTGTCTCAGTGTCAGTTAGTGTTCGAATGATACGGTAGGTCACCGTACCTTACACGATTGATACCATACGGTAAATTATTATATGGTTACTTACCATATCTTACCGTTCGAGCCCCAGGGTCAGTTGAGTGATCTACCATGAATGCTACCAGGTGGGGTCACTATACCAGGAGAAATACTCCGGAGAATGCTTCTAATTTCTGTGGATAGCTTAGTACGAAACGAGGGCAGGCCTTAGGGGGTAGGGAGCGGGTGGAGCGGGGCGGTGCGGGGTGGTGATTGGGTGTGTTCTGTACTGCTCTAGTTAAGTTTGCCCCCTACAAATGCAACTGTCCTTATTAATCAGCTACCCTTCGTCCAATAAGTTGAATCGTTGCTTTAGTTGTTTATGCCTAGATCTGGAAACATTTATATACTTTTTTCATTCTACCCTCCTTGCTCCATTACTCAGCACTATTCCCAGGAGAAGCGGCCCTAGCCAGTTGCGAGGTGTGAGGAGACTAATTAGCTATTGTATAATACCAGCGATGAACTGAAGGTATGCGAAAAATCACCCGATAGGTTTTCGTCTGCCATTGCCCTGGGGTATACTGACGGGGAGGTCCTCCCATAGAGCTATCACCACCCGACCTTCTTGATCTCTGTTTGATCTTTTCCCACCCTCCCTTTGTACTTTCGCCTGCATCACTTTCTATCGTTGCGCCTCTATTTAATGCCCGGCACCAGCCGCAACCGAGTAACAACTAGAAGGACTAAGTCTATATATCTGGGAAAGGCACTGGATAAAGCCTAAATGGGAGGTAACGGTTGAGAACAGCAGGCGCGTATACCAAACACCTTACTTGGCTATAGAGTAACTCTACCCCGACGATAGCGTCACATTTTAGCGGCCAGTGAACTGATTAGATTTACACTACATATCTCTCAATCAAAAAAGATGAAAAAATTCACGAAGAACTAATTACATCTAACCTAGGTGGCCGTCTTGCACTCATACTTCGGATCTATACATAATGAAAGTTAGGATCCCTCATGACTGCTCGTGTTCTAGGACTACTTACCGCAATACTGAGGGCAAATACACCCTGGCCTTCCACCGCAAGCAATCTTGCAAGAATTTGTACAGCCACACGTGAAAGTTGGTGTCGGTGGGTAGGTAGACGTCGGTGGGTAGGAGGACGTCCCATTCACAGGGGGGGTAGTTGTTTGCGGGCAGGCATAAAAGGGATCTTTATCAGATTAGACATTGCTACTGGGCAGTGAGGTGTTAAGACGACACGAACCGCAGTATAGCGGGCAAAAGCAATGTTCCTTTGGAATGTCTGGCCCGCATCCATAGAGTGTGCAGTGGTTCCAACATCCACAGCTCTTCCCCGGCGGAAAACTCGGTGTTGGAGACGGTGTTGGCTTTACAGTAGTTGTCGTTGGGCAGGCATATTTCGGGTCTATACCTCAGTCAGTCAGAACCACGCTAACGATATTGGAATGAGGAAAGGGATATACCGCAAAATTGGGGACAAATGCAATCCGGCCTGCCTCCGCAGGCAATAATACAATCATTAGTGCATCCACAAGGAACCCCAATTCCATAAGCTGCGTCGGTAGGCTCTGCCACAGGGACTGGAGAGGAAAAAGCAAGCCCCGTGAAGACCGCGGCGATAAAAACTGCAATAGATTGAACTCTCATGGTGACCGATAGCTGCTGATTGCCTGATACTGCAATCGAGTGGATGGTGGTTTCTCAGAAGGGATGCGGCCGGGATTTATATCTAATCCAGCTCACCCATCACTTACTACGAGAGCTAGAATAACTGAACCTTAGCTAAGACGTTCAGAATTCCCCTCTTTGGATAAAAGGGGGGCCGCCCGGGGAAAAACTAGCTCCCAACCCTCCTCTAGGACAAATAAAAAGAAAAAGAAAAAAAAACACAACAAACCCTACTAGGGAGAGTCCGACCCCCAGCTTGACGCCCAATCATTCCAGCTCTTCCTGTACCGTATTAGAACGCTGATATGAGTGGGCTGTCTGAGACACTTGTGAAGATATCGTTGGGCTCGGGCTGGCCGCCGATCATTGTTTGCCAAGTACCCGGGCCAGGGACCAGGAGGAATTACTTGTGCCTCATCGTAGTTGGCTACGCCCAGGCTACATCGTATCCGTAACTTTGCACTTGTACCACGGCCGGAAATTAATCACCGTAAGCCTCTTCTAGGCTCAGGTATTTAGTTCGCTCTTATCCAACCAGGGTTAAATGCTGCTGGTGGGTCAAGTGGCCTTTGGGCTCTCTTACGGTATTCTATATTTAGGAGCTGAAATAGAAAAAAACCAAATACGAACAGAATTGCTGGATGCAAACTTTCATCAACTGCAGTCTGCAGAGGATACCGTTATATCCGGCCTTTTCTAGATCTTGTCCCAGATGTTCGTTTTTAATTTCAGGGAAGGAAAACACGTGTGATATGCATGGTAGGCACAGCCCCCCGCACCCGCGGGGTGCAAGAAACCACCGAAAATAGGGATTCGCAAAATGTAATACAGGTACTGCAAAAAATCAGTAAACCTCTGAGCGCCCATACCGAACAAACTCACAGACCCTATTTTCAAATACTTCTTGTGTGTTACTAGTATGTGGTACTCGTACCCATCTAACTTGCAGCACGTTAACGAATTTATCGCAGGCAGAGCTTGTACTACCTGTAGCACTAGTACAGCACAGCCATCGCGAAACCACCATCCACTGACCGAATCTCTACATCCCCGGATCACTATGTCCAACACCACACCAACTGCAATGCGATACCCCCCAAATTATTCCCGACCCCAACAAGTAATCGGCGGGCAATAACACTCCCACATTGGGGCAATACCCGAAGGCACTTTGAATCTCTCTCCTACCCAATTTTACCGTACATTTTCCTTGCTCGCATTCCCTACTAAACATTTTGCATTGACAAGGATCCCACTACTAGGACTTGTACTCCATAGGAACCCCCAAGATTATTCCGAGCTCGAAAGGCAGCGCCGCTTGGCGGGCAAATTTAAATAATTAGTTATTGTGTAACGTATCTAAGAGTTATGATTTATTAGGGGCAAGGCAGCTGTGTGATGCACGGATGGCATGTCAAATATTAATCCCCGGAACAAAGAAAGTGCCGGCAGGTCTACAGAGGCGCCAAGCGAATGGGTCGAACGGTCAAGGCCAAAATGGGGTGCCTGAACTCAAGAACGGTGCTGTAATGTAAGCCCAACGCCCTGCCGGTACATGAACCACTGCTCGGTCCGCCCAATCAATTTCAAGCCACACCGTTGAAACCAGTGCGATAAATACCCGAGTTAAGGCACGGTACTTACCGAACATGTGAGGAATCCGCCAGTGCGGGATGAGCAGAAGAATAATGGAGCCCGGCGGGTGGGGGTATCTACCCAGGTAATTTTTGGTGATGTCAATGAGTTCTGCGGGTACGGTACAGGTACTGCACTTTGGAGGGTTGGGGTCGTCCATTCGGCGAGAGTTGGGTGGTACAAGAGCTCTTTTCAGGAATATTCCTTCTGTGGGTTGATTCCGAGACAGAATGGCAATAGATTGCAAGACACCAATGGAGCAGGGTTTTTCCTCTCACTGGTGTAACCACCTCTTGAAGAAGGGGCGAATTACCATATAGGCCTGGATGGACTCTACTCAAGCATACCATACCAGCGCCCACCACTATACAAGTGCTGTATGATGCTGGTGCAGGCATTCTCCGATCCACTCTATAGGCCCGCCGTCCGAGCAAATGAAGATAGTCCCGAGATATTACTACCCTAGACGGACCATTCAATGTGGTCCAGACCTGTCCAGACCTGTTGGCAGTCCCCCCGCCCGGCCCTGTGTGGCCCCCGAACGGTTGGGAACACCGACTATTGAGTTATGGCGGCAACCAGACATGCCACCTGCAAGGGAAATGAAGGTTTGAGGTAGCAATCAGACACATCCTACAAAATAAGTAACTAGATTCTTCCAATATACCTAACAGGAAACAATAATGTGAACACAAAAGCCTCTTCCAAAACAGAAAGTGACCGACTGTAAAACAAATTGCCTATCCTCATACGACCACTTTCTTTCTTTTCTATCCCACATTGTATCAAACAATATTGTGAACATTTCTGTCTTTATGAACTCACTCCCGTCATAACTAAGTATTCGTCAACCATCTCCTGCTGTAATGAAAACCTCCCGTCTTGTTATCTCTTGCATCTTTCATTGCTAGCACAATCTGCGTCATCGCTTGTCCTAGATGCTCTCTTTGCCTCGATGATCAGCACAGATTTATACTCCGCGATTGCACCCGATCCACCACAAGAAATTCCTCCATTCCGCCTGTCAGACCGTCCGCTGAGATGATCTCTTTCTCCCTCTTCAAACGTATCCTGCCTCCAATCTTTTTTTATAGTATCAAGTATTGGACCAATCGCGTATAGGACCATGTCGCTGAGTTTGGCTTCCTTGAAATCCGAACTAGCCCCAGGCGTCCAGGGCAAGGTGGGTAAGCTCGCCGGGGCACAACGTCCGTCTTTCGTAAAGATAGCCGTCCTAGGGGCCGACGGCCGGGCCTGCAGTCTTAGCGCAAATGGGATCTTCCGGTCGTCACCAGTAGGGCCCTGCCGTCCGTCCAAGGCAGAGGTTAGGACGGACTACAGGACGGTCGTCCGTCCCATCCTAAGCAAAAGACAGACTAACTGGACGCCAGGGAATACTTCCTTCAAGGATAGGCTTTGAGTCTATAATCATTGTATCAACAGGCACGGTACAGCCCTAATTTCGTCGATTTGAATACGTAATCTCATCTCTACCTCCTCGATAGTCATCTTCGAATACGATGTGGCCCACTTCGGCTTTCTCTTCTTGTTGCTGGTATCATCGCCCATCATGCTGAATCCTGTTCACTAACCTGTAAATACTTGACTTGTGTTTAGATACTCAAAAAAATCAGAAAAACTCACCCCCAGATGTGACAACTGCCGAGAATGATCGAGAATAATAGTGCAGCGATAAACTTAAACTACCATCCCCTTTGATGCACTCGAGGTGTGGCTTGGGTATAATATGTAGGGATAAACTCATTGTGGCATTTTTGACGGATGATGCGGGGGTTTGCAGGGATGATGATAGGCTGTTTGTTGACAGGTGGTGGGGTGTTTAAGGTTACGGTTTATCAGAGTTGTATTCGTAATGTAGAAGCCTTTCAAAAAGGGCTGCATACGGTACTGCCAAAACCAGACCCCTTGCTTAGATCTACCGCAGGTGGTGTGCAATAGTACTGTAGTTCCCCCTAAAAACACTTTGACCCTTACTTGTACGAGAACTGTACCACTGCATTTAATCCCGTACCACACAAGAAAAGATCCTTGACCCACCAATTCCGTCCATCCATCGTCACTTTTCACCCATTCCTAGCAGCCATTTGCCTACCCCCACAGCCACCAATCCCTTTCGCATCAATTGGCAATATTGCCCTGCGGTCGGTATCGAGTGCCGCGCAGCAGTAGCACAGGTATCCCTCATAAAGTACGCGAGTACCGGTGCCCGAACACTAGAGCCTGAATTTAGTTTGGGCGCTCAGATGCTCACAAACAACCTGCCATACTCGAGCACAAGTTTTTGATCCCAACTTCAGGCATTCATGCCAGATACTTGCACTTATGGCGGTGCGCCAGGTACTACACTAGTACCAGTACTCAGTAACCATACCAACCCAAATTATATAAATTGCGACACATAGGATTGGCCTGACCTGGATTGAATTGGAAGAGGGAGTGAGCTCATTTAGGCGCAGGGGTATCGATTAACCAAGGCGGGAGTAGGTGAGGCTCCGTCTGCAGGCATAATAGGTACGATAGAATGGTCTGAGTGGAATTGAGCGGATGAGCGGGTAGGGGTGAGGAATCCCATACGTAACCCTGCATACTATAAACGGATAAATTGAAAGAGAAAAGTAGAAGGGATGGAAGGCTTTGTGCACCGCATTGATAGGTGCTTGATGTGTGGGCAAATCGCAATGGTGTGTGTGACACCTATCGGCCCTACTAAAGCACTATACTATACAAGGCTTTCTATCTTCCGTAATTCTGTTTGTAGTATTTCTGGTCATTTCCCCTGCGGTATCCCCTCCTCTCCCCACACCCTATTTATTCTCACCTCAGCTCTTGTATGCTTTATTATCTTCAATCACCAAACGAATTCGTAAAGGATCCCCGTTCAAGTACCCCCCCCTTCGCTCCGGGCATACCACAGAATTGACTTGTCCTAGTCCGGTAGTTTTTATTACCTTTACTAGTGCTCATAATGGTGGTCACATCCCTCGGCATGATTAGCGTTAGCACTTGTACCACCTTCCAGAGTTTGAGGGCGGGGGGGGCTCAATCTGGGCTTGAGCGAAATTTCCAACACCCCCACTACGATCTCCCATCGTACCAGGGTTCGATATCTTCCCGCCTTATCCATCACCCATAGTGACGCCTTCTATTCTATAATACCCAGCTCTCTGTACCAGTACATACCGGCACACGTGCTTGTCCTAGGTAAGGATAATCCGGAAACAGGGATTGGCAAAATCTACTCGAGTACTGCATATGGCAGAAAATCCGTGTGTATCACAACCTCACAACTCGTATTTCGGGATACCTCTTGTCTAGGGCAAGTACACCAGCCGGACAAGCCAGCCTAGCCAAGCCTAGCCCTCCACAAGGCAAAACAAGAGAAGGCAAGACTCTCACTCATCTACAATGGCCTCGCGGGGGCTTACCCGCTCTTACCGTCTCGTGGACTTGATATTATCGAAGCTCAAGAAAAAAAACCCGTTATCTTAAGGCAGTAGAGGTCTAGGCTGTGTGTGTGTGTGTCCATTGGGTGAAATGTAGAGCGTGGAGTACAAGCATCATAGTACGAGGATTAATTGCGCTGGGGGCTCTGGATAGATACGAGTAGCTAGGAGGTCAATCGTCCAGGATTGTTGGGGCCTAGTACTATTTTTATTCAATTAAGACTTTTTGAGAGAGGGAGGGAGGGAGTTAGCTGAATGAAAAGTAAATGCTATATTGGTACAATACTGCTAGCACTCGTATTATATACTTCTCCACCTATCATAAATTTACAACCTAACCAACCTCAACGGCATACCAAAACTATGACATCACCAACCCGCAACTACGATACCCAAAAATATCACGGCATCTACACCGGCCTACTGTGATACCGGTACCCCAGTACTAGACTAATCTATCCCCGAGCTGGGGCTCGAAAGCCTAACGGTATAGACACCAACACAGCAATACACACCAACCAAACGCCGTAAAAGGAGCATGCGGGGTTGCAGTGTAGCACGGGGCTAGGATGGGAGATACCGGCAGTCCGGGTTCTGCAGCACTCGTTCTAGTACAGTACTCGGGTGGGTGGTACAGTAGTATGCGGGTCATGATTAATTTTGGGAGAGCCGGAAAAAAAAACCAAAGGAAAGGAAAGGATCAGAGCTACAGGTATTTATGATGAAGCCAGTGTTTGCTTTCTTTGTGCTCAATTCTAGTACTCTAATATACTACTCGAGTATAGAGGCTACGGTAGTTATCCCCTCTAAGCTGGTTAACCACTAGGTCAGAGGCACATTACCGCAGGAAATTGTTCCCACTGCTGCACTCGAGTACGGTATGTGCACCTTCGAAAATGCACTGTACTCGAGTACTGTTAACGAAATGGATGCGTGGTGTCCTGAACAATTGTTGAGAAAGTAGTCCACACCAGTGTGTTTATTTTCATAATAATAATATTATTATAACTGCACGCGATCTATTCACCGCACTCGGGTGCTACCTAAGTTGTGATAGGTACTGTACTAGTACAGTACCATATGTCGGCTCACCTTCCTCATAAAGAGATGGACGTGAAAACTGAAGATAAAATCTCTTCCTCCTTCGGTCCGTAGGAAGCATAGTACTAACAAAGCACGTCTATCATACTAGAAAAGAGGCGATACTAACGATACCCTAGCCACCTTGGGGCATGAGAGGTATCTCAATCCAGAATTCGCTTAATCTATCATAAACTGCCCCCATCAACCCCTCTTAATATTCAATAAAATTTTATAAACCGCCAAGAGAACCCACCCCAACACCACTATCAAGCTGCAATCTGAGAAATGGCAATTCTCACACCCTACGCTTCGTCAATCTTTACAAAATACCCCCAATAAGCATACGATAACCTTCTAAGCCCTCCACAGCCAAAAAGAAATGAAAATATGCAGGTAGCCCTAATTTATCAATGGAAGTCCCTATCGTTGGGGCCCAACATGTACGTTGTGAACCCCGGATCAAACTGCATCATTTGCTGGTACGCGTTCCAATCAATCTGGCCCTCCGCATCCAACGAACTGCCTGCTGAAGCACTGGTAGCACCGGCAGCTGCAGATCCACTCCCAATTTGCGGGTCGATAAACATGCTTTCTGAGCTCTCCCCACTAGAGCCACCGCTGCTACTGTTTTGTAACAATATGGCACCTGTCGTCGGGTGAAGCCATTGTGGGTGCGCTGCACCGGAACCGGGAGGGACCTGGGGTGGAAACTCAGATGCTGAGGCTCCCTGGGCTGATGCCTCTGATGGCGTTGATGAGTATACGTTGAACCCACCCCCAAAACGCAGCAGGGGTAGCGACGGAGAGGGCTGTAGTGCGTTTTGTGGGGGTTCAGAACCCCAAGGGCCGGTAGTAGGTGGCGGTGCTTCGGAACCTTCCTTAACAGCAGTTGAAGCGGAGCTGCTAGTAACATTTGGCTCTACCGAATAACCAAACATGAGTGCAAAGTCTTTAAACAGCCCCAGGAGCTTCTCCCCTGCTTGACGATTGGTCTTTGCAACCGATGTAAGGGCACTTGCGCATATATCGACCTCTTCCTTGGAGACACTCGGCAGATTGCGGTCCCTGCAATAATATCCCAGCAGCAGGATCGTTGCGACACGAAATGTATGGATGTGTACAAGCTCCTCGGAGCCGAGGCCAAAAGTTATATCAAAATCAGGGTCATTGGAGGCCCTCAAGAGTAGGTGGGCTGTGATTTTCGATACTTGAATAGATTGGCCCAAACAAAAGGTTCTGAAGCTGTTGGTGAGCGATAACGTGTTGCTAAAGTCGGTAAAATAACGGTAGAGAATGACCCTAGAGTGCTGTAGATGAAATAACGCTAGATGATGAATTAGTGTGTTGTTCAGAGTCCGGGGGAAACAAAAGGCGGAATTCATCAAGGGGGATAAGGTGATATTTGGGAGAGCTCATGAAATCATATACTAGATCACATAGGGTTGAAGTCACCACTTACGTCTTAAGGCTGGCAGATAAATGGGGCCGCTCTCCGACAGATCAGTTAAATCTGGCGGATAAGCCTCCCATGACCTCTTCAACATCTCGTCCACGCTTTGCAGCAGTTGGACATCTTCTGCTTCTCCATCGTGTTTCAGGTTGATATTCAGCAAAGACTCTGAAGTTCGAGCAACACGGATGGTAGCACGAAAAACTTGCAAAGACTTTTCAGCAGCTTCCAGGTTTTCGCCCTCACAAGAACCAACACCAGCTCCCATATGCTCACCCGGTAAACCCACATCTATGTGCTTATCCAGAAATATTACTGGGCGCCCTTGCTTCATAGATATCTTACGGTCCTGGATATATGCCGCCCAGAAAAGCCGTGTGCGTGATTCTACGTCTATCTCGCTGAACATCCCGGCAGGTGTGCGGCGGTACAAACCTATGTCCTGGCACACGCGAGCCATAGCCCCTGTTACCATCCAACAAGGAGAGGGAAGAAAGGCTTTGTCAAGATAAAACGCCATCAAAAGGAGATCTAGGCATATGGCGTATCGTTAGAAGGGGAGCCCCAAAAGATAAACAACAACAATTGGCAGGAATGCAGCTAATACGAACAAATAGCGTCGTCAATCGAGTAGCTTGGGTTATTTGGATTGGAATATTTCTTTCCGAGCTCAAAGAAGATCCACCCGTTCCTAAAAGAATATCAGCACTCTAGTAGGTGCTATCTTCGGGGCCAACATATTTCCAGGGAGAAAGGATAAGGGTGAATAAATATCCAACCTTTCATTGTCATTTGACCAATCACCACCGTCAGGGGTCCGCAACCGGCGCGGGTCAACCAGCTGACTTGCCACTGCCATTATCATAACGATCACACAGAAAACACTCCTTACAGCCTCAGGATCTGTGTCCCATATAGGTGCACCCCACGCTCTTTTAAACTTCGCTTCTATCGTCGGCCAATAGAATATCACTGTGCATTCCTGAATACTCTTCCGAAAAATTTCTAATAGCTCGGTAGCTAGGGGCAATGGTGGAAGAAAAGCACGGATATCAAGTGGTACAAACCGACCTGCTGGTATTGAGCTGATATTATTCTGGTCAACCGACGAAGCATGCGGTGAGAGATTTCCCGCAGCCACTTCAACGGAGTCATGAGGGTCCCCAGATGAAGGCGGGCGGTATCCAAGACGAGAAAGGAATTCTTTACAGGAATTCAAAAAGGACGGACCCGAACTCGGACCAAAAATATGGTCATCCCACACAGTGCCGTCAGATTGAAATCTTCCTTTATTCCTTCCGCAGCCATCGCCACTCGACGCCCCAACAGGCGTACCGCTCTGTATTGGAGGAAGGTTTCTCCCAGGATAAGCCGTATTTGGCATTGGCATGGGCTGTTGTTGTTGTGGTGGTGGTGGTGGAAATTTAGGGCTGATGGAAGATGTATAGCTTGGGGAATCCGAGGACTGGAATCCTCCCGGTACGTCAGTTTCTGCTGTTGGAGATTGGAGATTTCCCGCATTAACGGAAGAAAACCCGGATATGGTAGTTCGATGTAACTTTTCCTCGGCCTCCGCGAGTTTCTGAGTGAGATCTGCAATGGTATTCTCAAGCATTCGTACACGCCTTGAATAGATCCTAAGCGGTAAGCAATGAAGCCCTGAAGGTGGTCACGAGTTTCCAAAAGCATACCTCGCCGGCCCGGCACGACGTTTGTCTTCACCCTCGGAAAATTTGCATACTAAGCTAGCCGCAACACAGGCAGAACATGGGCCTTCATCTGGAGTATCGCACTATATGGCATTACCGTTACTCAAATCCTCTGAACAGCACACAGTTCTTCTTTTTAGTAGGCAAAACAAAGGGTAGCAGAGCTCAGTTAGGTCCGTAGGCGGTACCAACAAGAGAAAATTTCCTAATTCCTTACCTTTGTTTTCCGGGTACGACAGGCATCGCAAGCTCGACTCCGTCGTCGTCGTTGAAATGGTCTCCTAGACCCAGCAGGTCGACCTGTGGCCTGTACTTCCGGAAGCAAAGCGAGTGCATCGTGCCCCGCAATTGTATCACTCTTGATGGGTTCAGAAAACTCGGGCAGGCCAGCGGCGGGAACTCCACTGAGTGCATTGGTGCTCGAAGTGGAAATATCAGTAGAAGGGGGAACGAGGGCATGCCCAGGTGGTAGCAATCCTTTGTCAGAACTCATTATTTCAGGTCAATTTGTAGCAAAGGTTGTGAGGATTAGAATACAGATGAGGTGGAAGAGGCGAGGTTGAACATTTAGCAAGGTGAGGAGTTGATACAGTTCCTCCTTTGTCGACCACACGTTTGATTGATTTGTAGTTATCCTTAGTGGAAATCCTAGGACGGCATTTATTGATTCTCCTATCTCGTTTGCTCTTTTGGCATATTAGGGTGGAATCACTTACCTTAGGGTCCGTCGTCCGAGAGAATTTGCAAAAGATGAAATCCAGCAGTGTAGATAGTTATTTGGGTTCCCAGCAAAAACGTTCACAAAACGCTTTGCCACAGCCCTGTGGATACCCGCCAGGTTCGTAGACGTCATTCATTCACCGACGTCACTACCCAATCCTCTCAGACACAAGTATTCAACACCTAATTACCAGTGCCGGTATGTTGAAGTACAAGTACTGTACCCGTTTATACACCATCCTGTTATTCGCTGAAGTGAGATGCTATTCTGAGTCCCGACTCCTAGCCGATATTGTTATCCAATTTTTGAAAATTCATGTGACATCCACATTTTTATCGTGCTCCCTGTCTGCCGCATCGCTTTGACAGCCCATCAAGTTTAGGTGAGGCTCCTTCCTTGACTGCCGGTATTTTGCTCTCCCGATTTACCATGGAATACTACCTTATTCCCTGCTAATAGAGTTGGGGATGCATTGAAGTCTAGGCCCTAAGTTAACCCCCCACTTGTACGACCGCGATATCATAAGCGCCGCACTAGTACTGTACTGTATAGTACTCAGGCATCCAGTGCCTTTGGGACCACTTGACTTAGGCGTTGCCATCTACCGTATCAGATTGCGAGAAACATAAATTTGTACCGCCTTCGTAGACCATAAGAAAATAGCTGAACTAAACGAGATAACTCAATACTTAGGCACACTAATCGTGGCAAATCCTCTCTCCCATAATGCCGAATTACGCGCCCGATCCTAATCCAATATTCTTATTTCATCCAAGCGGAAACCGTGGAGTGCCAAGCAGGATCTCGAGCAGCGCCCTTGTTCCCTTTTCTCCTGTGTTCAGATCATAGTATATTTGCTTAAGGTACAAAACTCACACGGAAGGTGTCAGAAAACTTCTATGAGTCTTCTCTACACTGAGTAAAAGCAAGCTAGGAGAGATGAACAATCCAGCCAATTGTGTCAGGGGGGGAATGTATATACTAGATTCATGTATATCGATACTAATGCATGTCTACCTGCGTTCATCATCCTGGCCATAACAAGCCCTATAGTCTTTAATTTCGTATCAGTGTCCAAGGGCGAGGCCAGCATGCTTTGAGGTCAATTAATTCCCAGGCTTTAACTCGAGTGTTTAGCTCATATTCCACGGGATTCCTATCTAACCAACGCGTGAGTAAAGATGGTCCATAGAGAGCACGAGACCCGGGCATGCGGTTTGTTCTAATATTTAAGGTACCCAGCATGGTGGTGATATAGTACCAGAGACCTGCTTCTATATTTTTGTGGGATCAGAAATCGAGTGATATATGATGTTTCAATATTCGAGGTTGACAAAGTCTAGCTCAAGGATTAGGTAAATGCCTGGCTATGAACTGATTTGGGATGAAGAACACGGGTATCATAAATATTAACTAGGAAGGGGGAGCGGAATATAGATCCGAAGAGCGTAGAACCAAAGTCGGCCGTTGAACCCCCTATTCCCCCTTATATTATCTACCATAGCACCAGCAAAGCCAAATAAAACGGAACAACCACAACCACCAAATCCCTTAGATCCCTCCAAAACTCCCTACAACACCCCCTATCGTGCTTCCTCCACGCACTCTCCTCCATCTCAGTGCTCTTCTCCCCCAAAGTAATTCCCAATAATCCCTCCTCCCTACCTCCCCCCCTTCCCCCCCCTAGTCCCAAGCACCGGCACCACCACCAGAGAACACCCCTTCTCCTGGCAATATTCAAAAGCACAATGACTAAAGTCTGGACAAGCAACTCCACATACCCTAGATAAATCCCGATTTGGTCTGGCAGCAGACATTCGTGAATCAGCACCGTTTCCCTCCCATCCATTAATCCGTCGTTCAACAAGCTAACCATCAAGAACCCCGGCTGACGCACACCCATTGTCCAAGCGAACGTCCTAACAGTCACTTCCTCCGCCTTCTGCATTCCGTCATCGTATTCGTGAACGACGGTGCATGCGTCATGGTCATCGCCGGAGAATACATGTTTTGCGCCGGTCTTGTGTAGAATCTCTCGTGAAAGGGGTTCTGGGAGAGTGTTGGTGTACTGATATCCGCCGCCAATGCGGATTGGGTTCCGGGATTGGCGGCGTGGACCACAAGGAGTGTCTGCTGGGCGGTGGAGGGGTATATGCGAGAGGAGGATTGCGGGGTTTGGGTTGGTTCTGGCAGGAGATGAGGGAGCGGGGGTTGAGGCATTTTGGATAACGTGAGGCTGAAGGGGGGTAGGGGAGAGGAGGTCTGGGAGGGAGTCTAAGAAGTCTCGTGGTGGATTGTAGATCCTTGGGCTGACATCATTCAAAAGTGATGGGGTATCTAGCAGTATAATCGAGTGGTTTCCGAGAGTCAAGAGACTATTTCCATCTCCGAAGAATAGCCGGAATCGCTCTAGGACGCTTTCTTTGATGCCATTACCCACGCCGATATCGTGGTTTCCAGGCAAAGACTGTACGGTTCTCCGATATGGAGTAGGAGGGAATATTTTGGAGAACCGAGCATACTCGGATAACCAATAATCATCCTTGAGCGCTTTCCAATCCGAGAATCCCGCTGGGTCATCAGGAATCAGAGCGTCAGTGTGGTAATGCGCCATCTGATCTGAGTCCCACTCCCGCCCTCCGTCAAAGAGATCGCCGAGAAAAATAACTGTAGAGGGATTGAGGAAATCAATGATACTATCGTAAGAGCGGGACATGTAGAGGTCAGTGTAGAATATAGTTGCAGAAAGAGCGATGCCCCGACGAGCGTATGTGTGTCGGTCTATTATCTGCGGGTCGGCAACCAGGACCATTCGGTGGGGGGCGGTTTCTAGTCCCTAGCGCTATTAGTTTTGTAGCTAACAATCGGGAGAGCGAGTGGTATACCCAGTTCTCCCAATCGTCCCAATCACAGATTGCCATCGCAGACCTGTACACCTGACGTTCGCCGTAATAGACAGTGCCGAGCCAGAGTAGGCGAAGGAGATTAACGACAGTGAAGTATGGCCATATTAAAGCTATGAAGTTGGCAAGCGGCTGGAGCCACTGAATTTGTTTACTGGCCATGATGTGGTCTGCGTCCCAGCGGGTTCATCAAAGCTGCGGTCTTGTGCTAGGTGGGGGGGGGGGGTAACGATTGGATGAAAGTCGTAAATAAGAATTAGAGAAGTACAGGTAACGAGCGTATGATGGTCAGCTTTATTGCCGTCTAAGCTCTCCCATCGGTATCATGGTTGTTTACCGTGAGGTTTAAATTGCCGGCGATTTAACAGTTCAACCTGGGGAAGGAGGAAGCAGCCCCATCGTCGCAGTTGCCAGTTGCTCACGCGGTGGTCCAGGCTGCTCAAGTACAGGCGTGCACCACTCACGAGACCTGTCTATGGATAAAAAAGGGGGTCTCTTAAGTTACCCGGTCTTGAAGTGACCACAATTCATTCCAACTTCCAAAGAGGCTATTACAAATATTCTCAACCTTTACTTCGCCTCCCACCCAATTCTTTCTTTCTTTCTCTTCTTATTTTTTCTTTTACTTCTTATAAATATGCAATTATTATCATGGCCTTCAATTACTCAATTATTGCTCGCTCCATTGGTCGTTGCTAGCGCTAGCGAATACAACGACTACAGTGAGAATCTACTCCTGAAATCTCTTCCGGGCAACTCCATGTGAGTTTCTGTCTTCTTCCTCTCTGCTTGCCCCAACCAGGACTGATCGTAAGGGAATCACAGACTAGCATCCTTCCGCTTTGTCAGTAATGGAACATTCGACAGTCACCATTCGGTCTTTCCGCGCTCGCTTGCGCAGATCCTACAACAGAGCCAAACGAAGGAGCTGCACTTGAAGTTTACGTTGGGCAGATGGGACGCTGAGCAATGGGGTAGACAGGTATGGGATGGACGGACTGCGGGGGGTACGGGTGTGGAGCTATGGGCGTGGGTAGAGGCTGCGGATGATTCTGAGTTTGTTTGCTCTTCGCCGAGACTTGGGATTTCCATTAACCTAGTGATGGTAGGGCGGATGCGAGATGGACTACGCTCAATAATGCGCTTTCGGGACTGTTTTGCGCCTCGCTTAATTTTATCGATTCCACGAGGACTATTAGACCTGTTATGTCGTTCCAACCAGCCGGACATCATTCCCCAGAGAGATTGGAGAGACTACACTTGCTTCATGGAACTCTTCCGCGGGAGCCGGTATGTACGGAGAATTTGACGCCGTTCTTGAAGTTGTTACCCTGTAAAGGCAAGGCTGGTATCTCGAGTTTGTTGGATGGGCATAGGCTGTTCGATGCCCAGTGGCAGAGTATGAGCATCGACGTAAAGCCTGTTTGTGAGGAGAACGAGAAATGCCAACTACAGATGGAGCAAACGGTGGATATGGTGCTCGATGTTGAACGCTCGCTCGGAAAGAAGGACTCTCCAGTACCTAAACCCCCGCCGATTGAGCAACTTTCATGCGATCAGGAGAAGCCTTACGCTGACGGTGACTCTTGTTTTCCCCTCTCCGGGGTTACTGACCTCCCTTGGTCGCTATCTGAAATGTTCGGCCGTCCCGTCCGCGGTTCATGCCCGCTCGCCGTTGTTCCCACTGAAGAAGCAACTCATGTTTGCGTCAATATCGCTGAACAGCGGTCTATTTTCGTTTCCCAGGGCTCAGAGGAGAGAAAGAGGTCACCCGAGTTGAGGTGTTTTACTCTTCACGGTAGCCTCATTCATATCTTATCGGAAGTAAAGATCCTAACTTTAACATAGAAAATCTTGATTTCGACATAGTCCTCCCGGAGCTTAGCCCCTCTACTAATCTTCTACTGACCCCTCCTCCGGTGTATGCCTCTCGCTCGCTTACTGGCCATGGGCAGGAACGCGGAGGTATCCAAGCGGTCCTAAACAACCCCTCTTCAAACTCCACTGTTGAATTCGTATATCTTGAGTCACTCCCGTGGTTCATGAAGCCATACCTGCACACTCTCTCCGCGACTATTTCCGGAAAAGACGATGGAAACATTATCCAAGACATCTATTATCGTCCCGCCCTAGATAGAAAACGCGGGACACAACTAGAAGTCAGACTACGGGTTCCACCAGGAGAAACCGTCCTCTTGAACTACGAATTCGATAAGGCCGTCTTGAGATACACAGAATACCCCCCTGACGCCAATCGTGGGTTCGATATCGCGTACGTTACTCTAATCCCCCCGTATCATTGCCACCGCTAACATCATCATCATAGCCCCGCAATAATCTCCATCCTCGACTCGACCTCCCAAAAACCTACATTCTCAATCAGAACAACTTCCCTACTCCTCTCCCTCCCAACCCCGGACTTTTCCATGCCTTACAACGTCATCATCCTCACAAGCACAGTCATGGCCCTAGCTTTCGGTTCCATATTCAACATTCTTGTGAGGAGGTTTGTGGGCGCGGACGAGGTCATCGGCGGTAGCTTGGTATCCAAGATTCGCGGTCACGTAGTGGCGTTTGCGCTGAGGAAGAGGAGGGCAGCCGGGGATAAGCCGAAGACGGAATAGATGTATTTGGGATTTCAAGGCTATCAATTGTGTAATTTTTTGTTTTGTTTCATAAAGTAATTTGGAATTGATGGCGTTTTTAAGAGGGTTTTGGTATGGATAAAGGGCTGTGCTACGTTGGGAATTGTAAGATTGGGTCTGAATGTTTGATTGCGGTTTTTTCTCTATTTTTGTTATTGGAAAGTGTGTAGTCTTACAAGCGGTTATCCCCCAGGGGCCTCTGCACAACAAAATGCATATAAGAGTTGCCGAGGAGCTGATGCACTATACTTTGCAACACAATAACTTAACTTTCACCTCGGCCAGAGATTAGTGACCAAATCGGCCAAGTATTACACCTGCGCTAGTGAATCTGATACAAGTTCAGCGAGCTTTCTCCTACAGGAATGCTATCACCCTCCTATGATACAATAAAAAAAATCGGGATCCGACAGGGGCGAAATTGGATAATCATAGATTCTCACTCGACGCCCGTCGCCCGATCAGCGGTCAGCCATCGTTGTCGGAAGTATTCCTTCGATATAACGGAAGTATGTATACTCAGCCCGGAATACCGGTAGGCGAAACTCACATCAGGCGGGCTTCTATGGGTATATAAGTAACGGCTGTTTCCGGCAAGGGAAGGATGAGCGAAATAGCGCTCTTACCGCGAATCTACTAGAATACCTCCCTACATCTTTCTAGAACTCTTTAGTCTTTTACTTAAACTCATAAGGACGGTAACTTATTAACTTATTGACTTATTATACAAAAAGCTCCTCCTGTCATGTCATGTCATGTCACCGGGAACCCCCCATTCGGTTCGGAAAAAAAGAGCCTTTCGAAATGCTTGGGGTTGGGCTTTTAAAATAAATCGTTCGAGGTCACGCACAGTACCGGCATGCGAAGTACGGTAGTGAAAGGTAAAGATGAAGGGAAGATTATATACCCATTTTGAATGTCATAAAGGGAGCCCCTCCCAAAGCCGAAGGCCATCCAGCCTTGAGAAGGCAAGGTGAGCGAATATATATATACAATTTGTGTTCCAAAGGGGGAGTCTTGTCGTTAGGTGTGAGGCGCGAGCAGACATACACCAACCCTCCCCCTCCCCTTGAGAGCACTTCTAGTATTCTATCCATTCCGAAATATGGGCCTAATTTCTCCCATCCCACCTACCTACCCCCCTCAACAGCCCCAATCCCCGACCTCATAAGTATCCGGACATAGACCGTGTGAGCAAAGTACATCCACCCCGGCACCTTCTCAGCCTTATCCCCCTGAGCCGTGGAATCAAAGAGTATACTCTTGAGATGAAAGTTCGCAAACATCTCATCCCTGGTAACCTCCAGCATGAACAACCCATCACTCCTCCTATTCTCACGGACCAGCGGCGAGTCACCGCATCTGATAATCACCTAAGTTACACACACAGCCACCGAATCAACCAATGCCGAAATCAGGAGGAGGAGGAGGGTATAATACTTTATCACTCCCCCTCTCCACAACCTCGAAATGATCCGTGATAGCGCTTCCAACCCCATACTCTGCATTCTCCAACTCCCCCTTATCCCAGAGCATCCCCTCCCTCCCTTCCAAGTGTCTATACTTCTTTTCCAGGATTTTCCGCTGACACGCGTACCCGCTACCCGCCCACACGCCCGAGCAAAACCTTCGAATCAGCGTCTCGTTGTCGGTCGTCGAGAGGCGCGAAAGGGGGACTTGCTGCACAGCGTGGCTGGCGAGAGTGGGCGGGTTGTTGCGCGGGTTGTAGAGTTTTAGGGCTTTGCCGAGCGAGGGGTCGGTTGTCGCGGTGTAGGGGACCAGGTGTGTGTCGCGGGT
>QOVD01000360.1:0-17373 GCA_003521225.1 Tuber microsphaerosporum | reverse complement strand
CCCACCGTAGTCTGAAGAGAGTTTGCTATAGGTCATATCTCACTGAAGTATGTTTACCCGTTGGAGTGTCGATGCATAGTTAGTTGATTTCTCTATCTAGGACCTAGGCTGTGACAGAAGAAATTCGGACTAACTTAGGGATAAAGCCAATGAATAGCCGAACTGTTTGCTTACTCTATGGAGAAATCTCAATGAGTCTATCCTGGATAAGAATAAGAATAAACGAGATAGTATTGTCTAGTCGAAAGACATCAGAAAGTACCTTGGAAATGGGCCCCGAAATACCACCCCCCGGTATGAACAAGTGCCTAGGGATATACTTTCGCACACTTTACCGCCAAAATCTAGTGTCCAAGCACACGAAAACATATCCATAGGCACTCTTGAACAGCACCCCCTTAGTAGCTCCATCCTGGGGTATGATATTTCTTGGGCTTTGCTCGATGTCGCTTTAGTTCAATGTTGCTCAAGCTCCCCCATCTCCTTGAAGTCGATTAGTCGATTAGTTACTTTGATTCTATTATCGTCACTTCCCTTTTGATAGGCGTACTTGTTACTTTGATCTATCGTTAAACTGGTCTGTTATACCACTATCTCTCCGTATATATATGGAGTTTACTCGACCTTCTATGAAAAGGCGATTAGGATCTTCTTCGTTCTCTCCTTTCATATTCTGCTGATATGTTCAGCAACGGGATGAGGCTGGAAGCACAGAAGCGAGTGATGCCCCATGATTAATGAATAATTGTTGATAGCAGGATAAGGGCCCTACTCCCGATAGCTGGCCGCCGATACTCGCTAAGAGTGAGCCGTATGAAACGATGGTCTGGCGATCAAACTGAGTGGAACCCGGATGCTGTATCGCTCGGGTTTGATGCCGAGACGGGTTTATCAGACTAATGGTGATACTGCTCCATGCTGTTCTCCGAGTGCCCCTCTTTCACTATGTTCCAAACGGTTGTACCTGGGGATGGGGGCATAGTACCGGGGACTGGCAGTGAATAACGTGTTGGTTTCCATCATGCCATTGTTATAACACTCGAGTACGGTATCATAAACTTGTTTTGCACTTTTTGATGTAGAAAACCGAACTCGGAAATAACTGCCGTACTATGAGCACATCGTTCGGATTTCAATGTCCCCCTTTGCCGCCAATGTTTTGCGCAGGGCGGGGTGCTGCTATCTTTGGTAGGCGCGGCAACGGGGGAGAGAGATCAAAGGGGGGCAGCAAAAGGAATTTCCATAATTCCGTTTGAGACACAACACACACACCATTCCCACATCGGTGCTGCACGGGGGCACGCAAACGCAAGCGGATAGCTGCGACATTGCTAGTTGGTTTGGCTTGGGGTACAATATGGAGTCCATCAGAGCGCCAAGAGGCGGAATGAATTACCGCGATTGGAAGTTTTTCGTAGGGATTTATTGAGGCTCTTGGATAAGGTTAACCCCTGACCCTTAGCGGAGACCGTAGGGGGGGGGCGGGGATAGGGGTCGAAACAAATTGAAAACTCGAAGCTCGAATACTGTGCTGATGAGGCCTGGTGTAAAAAAGGGCAAAGGAAGAGAGAAAGAAAGAAAAGTTAGCGAGTCGAAGGTTGGGCGGGTGGGTAAGATCATCATGAGGTGAGGTGAGATGAGAGAGCGAGAATGGATGTGCTTGTAAGGATGAAGGGATCATCCTTACTTGTATCATTCTCTCCCAGACAACAAGATTAGGCAGCACGAGTTTCTGCGTGTTGATGCGTCTTTGTGCAAGTACTTGTACCATGGACAGTGTGGGACTGGGAACTGGCCTCTGCCTGGCCAACAACCTCTTTGGATAGATCATCATTTGGTGGGCTGGTGGACGGTGTGGTGGCCCATTGGCCAACCAGAATTAAGCGAGCGTTCCAAATTTCTTGACGTTTTCCACCAGAACCAGACCAGATCTGGTGGGCGCACGGTCCGCCTTAACCACGAGATTGATTGTCTTTTTCCTAGTCCATTTTCTACTCAGTTTGTATCTTCCCATTCTGTTTTCGGTCATTTGTTTTTCTTTCCATTCCTCACTTCACTCTCCCTCTCCTGAGACTTCCTTTTGTTTGAAATTTCTCTCTTTCTCTCTCTGTCTGCTTTCGAGGTTACTTGTATCGGGTCTTTGGGGTACGGATATTCTCACTCTTACTCAAGTCTCTCCTTTCTCTTGGTGATGGTGTTTTGAAGTTTCGAGCTTGGACTTTGCCCCTTGTTCTTTGAACGCATCCGCGAGCCGCGCAAGGAGTGCTGCTGGGACTGTCTTTGCTGGGAGCACAAGCACCGGTAGCCTTGAAAGTTAGAAGGGGGTGTTCCTCTTTTTTTTATTTTTTTATATTTCCCATCTTTTTTATATTTATCAAATTTTTATATATATATATTTTTTGGGGGGGTTGTCACTCTGCCTTTGCTGCCAGCCTGCTGCTGCTGCCGCTGCTGCTGCCTTCGTTGTTCTCCCCTTCCACACACGCACATTCACACGCTCTCTCTCGCCGCTCTCTCTATCCGCTCGCTACAGTAATTGTCATTCAGGCTGTCCACTCCCTGGTTTCGTTGTTTCGTTCCGCACATTTTCCTGCCTGCTGATTCATTATCATCAATCATCATCGTAATAATCAATCTTGCTTCTCGCCTGCCTGTCACTTTTTTACAACCCGGCTGTATGGCCCTGCCTACAAAGAGTTTCCACGTAGAAAGATATCTTTACTCACGTTACCTGAACAGATCATTCACTCCCCTTCAACTCACAATCTCTCACACCACAGAAATATACACGCACGATACACCGCTTGAACTCCACCAATACATACTTGCGACCCCTACCTTACATACTATCTCTACCCATACATCTTTCAGCAGGCGGACCACCATCGATCGGGTGTGTGTGAGTGAGAAAAAAAAAAAAAAAAGTGTTTGAAGTATCACTACTTCGTTGTCACAGATTCCCACATTAATAGTCGATAGTCAACATTCATTATCATTTTTTTTTAAAATTATTACTTCTTTCTCTCTTTCTCTTTCTCTTCCTGCTATCCACCCCCTCCCCCCTCACTCGCTTTAAACACCCTGGGACGGAGAGGATTTGCATGGTACCCATAGTTAACAATAGCCTTACTGCTGACGCCTACTCCGCCAAAAACACCGATTCGTGCATGTCGCCTGCATACGAGACTATTTGGTTTTCCACCTCGATGAATAACTAAGGCCATCTCCAATTTTCAGCCCATTTAACCCCTCTACCTCTGTTCGCCCACTAATTTCCATCGGAGGATAAAAAAACTCTTTTTCAATTGAGCAAAAATCCGGGGACAAACGGTCGGTGTTGAAGGGATAGTTATGGCAAGCTTTTTCACACCGACATCCAGGAACCCGGGCGGTATCCCTAACTTGAAACTCACCCCAACGAACTCCCCCGTCTTTTTATCGTCTCGCAACAGTACTAGTATACGATCTACCAGCAAAGGGCGTCAGAATTCTTCCTCTGGGTCCTCTTCATCTTCCATTTCACCATTTTCCGACTGCGGACTTGCTTTGAAGCGCGTGATAGGATGCTCCACCACTGCGTTCGACAGCCATCCTCCGTCGCGGTCGTTCGCATACACCGCGGGCGCTGCTGCTGTGGTTGTTCAGCTAGACGACGACCTGCAGATCACGCAAAGATTTTTTCGTGCTAGACCGAACGCTCCCACCCTCACTTCTACTGTATCATCGTACGCACCATCTACACCAGGTAGCTACTCACAAGAGACAAGAAATCGTACTGCGGCATCGTTACGGGATGCCGGCATCGGAAACATATACTCAAATAATGCCTCACCCTTTTCCGGCGAGGATTCGCCTAGCTCAAGAACATGGACTGCTAGAGAGCGGATTAAGGCTGCAACATGTCTATCCTTTAGCCCGGATGGAAAATGGATAGCTGTTGGAGAAGTACGCTTTCCTCCTTCTTCGCCCCACATTCTCTCACTCGCAATGAATAATGATAGAATCGTGCTGAAATTTCACCAGACTGGATATAACCCTAGGATTTTGATATTTTCGTTATCGAAAGATGTTCCCAGCGATTTGCCTGTCGCTGCGATGTCGGAACATACCTTTGGTGTGCGGGGTGTCGCATTTAGTCCTTGTTCAAAATATTTAGCTAGTATTGGTACAATGAATGAGTAAGATATTCCTAGTGATCATCATCAGGCGATGGCGCGCATGCTGATTTTTTTACAAAAGCGGGTTTGTCTACGTGTGGTCTTTGAATGGTACCAGAGGTAGCCTTGTTCGCCTTCATTCTAGCAACAAGTGCACAAGTTTTGTCCGGCAGATGGCATGGATGGGCAAGAGTCTTGTCACGTTTGTATACCCCGCTTTTGAGGCTACTGCGCATTAATTGACATTTCACAGTGTGGGAACACGGCATGTGAAGATTTGGAAAACTGAAGACGAGGTTAGTCCAAGATTTAGAAAGTCACGTCATGGGCGATCACTTATACGCAGACAGCAAAAACCCGCAAGTCCTGGGCCTAAGGTATTGCATGGGCGGAACGCGTTGCTGGGTGCCATGTCAGATTCGACCATGAGTTGTGTTGTTGGTATCTCAGATGACAAGGCTCTGGTTTGTACGGAGAAGGGTGACATCTGCTTATTGGATGAGAGCGGCCTTCGATTTTCCAAGGTTGCTAGTGCTGAATTTGGGGTTGGATGTATCACTGTTGATGCCGAGTCGAAGTTTGCCTGGGTAGCGGGCAGACATGGCAACATTCGGTTTGTGTTCATCCTGAGTGCCCCAGAGCCGCACACTGACTATCTTTAGGGCCTTGGTATTAAAAGAGATAGTGCCCTCGACCCCGCCGGAATCACCATCATCGTCAAGATCTAGTTCACCTATTCTTCCGTATGGATGCCGACCGGCGCATGTACTTGCTATGGCTAGCATGCTCGGGCACCTGTTTACCCTAGATTCCAATCATTCGTTGAAGATTATCAATATGTCTACCGTGGATGGTGTGCCGGTGCCTAATTCGATGATTCGTGAATTACCCGCACACAAGGATGCATGTTTAGGCGTGCGATTATTGCCAGCCAATCATAGCTCTCACGGCGTTTTCTTCACTTGGTCTGCTGGCGGCGCTGTTTTATTTTGGGGTTTGGAGGGTGCGCAGAAGGGTGAATTTCAGGTGGAACTTGAGCAACCTATGGAGAATGAGGACGATGTTCCGAATGAGTTGAAAGTTGTACGAGTATCGGATCGTGGCGATATCTTTGTCACTGGAGACAAGTATGGCGTGTTAAGGTATGAATTCCGGGAAGACGCATCGGATTGGGCTCACTGTTATTGCAGAGTAATCGATGGCAAGAGCCATACTTGTCAGTATGTTGTAAAGGCGCACAGCGGAGAGATCATGGATATCGCGGTTCACCAAACGACTATTGTTAGTTGTGCGAGAGATCGCACGGTACAAGTATTCACCAAGACTGGGGATGGTTGGTCTCTGGCTCAAACACTGGACGACCATACGGCCAGCGTATCAAGGGTTCTGTTGCTGGAAAACGGGAATAAACTTTTGTCTTGCTCAGCGGATCGGACCATAGTTGTTAGAGAGCTTTGTCGCCGAGAGGCGATCCGCGGAACTGTTGCTATGGCATACCTACCGATTCGGACTTTAACGACTAAAGCATCGCCGGTACATATGACGCCTCTTTCGGATGCCACGTTAATTGTGTCGACAATGGATCGACAGATTCACAAATTTGATTTAAATGCGGGGAAAAGTGTTCATGGGTTTCGGTGTACAGATGAATCAGGTGATGCAGTTGTGATGGATGCTATAACGGTTGGAAAGGACAAGGGATACCCAAGATCCAGAGTTCTTGCGGGTATATCGACAACGGACAAGAGTATACGCCTTTACGATTTGGCTGGAAATCTCATTGATAAAGAATGGGGACACACTGAGGGAGTCAGCGATGTTGCACTATTGGAGAGGGATCCACCGAAAGGGGAAGAGACTGGTCAAACGATAGTTATCAGTACGGGCACAGATGGCACAATCATGATATGGGAATTTAATCCCAAAACCCAGGAACCAGAACCTGCTCTTAGCGCTGTTATTGTTCCCCCAGAATCTATGAGTAGCAGTTCTACCAAGAAGGAAATGACTGCAACGAGACCACCTCTACGAAGGGTACTGAGTCGGAGTGAGCTGATGGACTTTTCGCCCAAGGCGGCTCCAGCGGCGCCAAACCCTAGGCCTTTATCTGCCCATGTCCCATCCTCTCCTCCCCGAACGCTGAGACGGAAAACATCGGCATACGGGATGAATCGATCGGTGAGTTCAAAAGGCGGTCCGAATACATCTATGCCGCCAACACCTTCAACAACTACGACAGAAGGCTCGGTGTCACCATCGACGCCAGTATTTACTCATACCACTGCTACCACACCGAACACGACACCAGCTGTCTCAATACCGTCAGGCCTAAGCACTGGACGAGACAGTCGGAGGAGCACTCGACATCGCACACCAAGCCCGCCAGACCCAACCAAGAATCAAAATCTGCCACCACCACCGCCGCAACGACGAGGAAGTTCCATGACGAGGCCTCGTGGGAAGAGCGTAGGAAGTCCGAATGATCCTAGTAGTGGCAGTGGAAACCTGAATGGATTAGCGGAAAGCCTCTCACGAAGTTTGAGAAGCTTCCGCAAGAAGATTGACTCACCTGGCTCCAGAGACGGTATGAGACCAGAGGTGCTCAAAGATCTGCAGCGGGAGTTGGCCCTAACGGCTAAGGAGCTAGGGCTCTCAGAAAAAGGAGAGAGTAAGAACCGGGGTAGGACCCACGGTTCCACTCGTGGCACATCATCACGAGAAGACGGTAGATCGGAAATCATGGCGCAGCTGTTAGACCAGTATTCAGAGCGGCTGGTATCGCTGGTTAGTGATAGACTAGAAAATGGGAAAGGCAAACTTCCCAAAGATAGGAAAAAGCCTGTGGACACATCAGGCGAGGGCTAAACTCTTTCTTTTGATTTCTCTCCTACACGCCTATATTCTCAGCAGGGCTCACATCTTTTTTTCCCTTCGACTCTTTATCGCACCATATCTACTTTCTTTTAACGAGGTTTACTTGACTTTATTTTTACTCCCTTCTTAGCACAGGCTTTCGTTTCCCTTTTCTTTACCGGGGTTGGTGTCCATTTCCTTTGATCAACGAACTCTGCTTCCAGCTTTTTTTTACTTGGCCCATCCTAATCACCTTCTTTTCAGTATCTGGTGTACACTAGTTTCCTTGTGTTGGCTTTGTTTTTTTACTTGCATTGGGATGGCTTCTGCTTTTTTCTTTTTTTTTTTCTTTTTTTTTTTCTTTGCTTTTTTCTCTTGTGTCTTTTCTGGGTGGTGGGATTCGGTTCGGGTTTTTCTTGTACTCTCTTTTCCTTTCTGTCTTGTCTTTTCTCGTTTTTTATTAAAAGCGGGCGGGCTTGGAGAGGATGTATAAATTATTGTACTATCTGGGAGTTTGGAGGTGGGGGCGGGTGAAATGGAAATGGTTCGAAGTTTGAAACATTAGAGTGATTCCTCCCCTGAGGTACTTGTACTCGTTCATGAAGCATGATTCGGTATTTTGAGGCTAGAGGCGGAAGACATGTCATGATATGATGTCATGCTTTAGGTAAACCGATCCCAGGATAACCCCGCATCCGCTGCTGCCGGTACGAGTAGATTGCCTACGATAGTAGACTATCGATATCGTAGACTTCCGAGATCCGGCTGTTATCGATGGATGGACACTAGCCCGGCGCAGGATTGCCATCGAGGGGGTTGTGAACCGAGGCTCTGCAGGAAGGTGGAGATGTATGGCGTGCAATGCTTGTCGTGGCCCTCTCCCCATCTCGCTCGCCCGCCTTGACCCTCACTAGCTAGCTAATTTGAAAGGATATTATTGTATCAATCCACGTACTGCACCCTGAATACGATCTGTTAAATGGTTAATCAGATGCTACTATATTTACGTTCCCCCTTCTTCCTCACACCTTCACGTCCCATCCAGCGTAATGTTCCTCCTCCGCTCTCGCGAAAAGACAATTAGTGTCTGGGACCACACGTATGTTCCAACCCCTCTCCACCCAACCCCCCAAGCCCTAGCCGCGCACCGAGAGTCCTGGGACACACTTGCGGACGAAGCGCTAGAACTCCTAACCCCCCTCCGGACCCTTTCCACTTCTACCTCTCCTGCCTCCCCCAAAAAGGACCTCTATACGACCCTTAAGGAACACCACTCCGCCCACTCCGCCCTATCAGCTTTGTGGCGGCATGTAGACACAGTACCAGAATGGGTAGATTGGGAGCAAATATCCCGCGGGCAGGACGTCTTCTACCGATACGCTGGCGCGATGCTTGCGGGGCTTTGTTATATGAGCCTATTAGGCGGTATGGGTGCCTCTCGTATCGCAGAGGTACTATATAGGACGGGAGGATTCTCAACAGGCGTTGCTAGAAGGAGGATGTTTGAGACTATGCAGTAGCCTCCCGCCCCCCTTCCTCCCCCTCCCCGGTGCTGATTGTGGGAAAGACATATACTCCAATGCACTATATCTCTAGAATCGATAAAACCTGCCGGTGCAGGCCACATTTCCAGCATTAAAGTCAGACTCCTGCACGCTGCCGTACGGAAGAGGATTTTGGAGATTGAGCGGAGGAATCCCGGCTACTACTCTGTTAAGGAGTTTGGAGTTCCCGTGAATGATTTGGACTCGATTGCAACGATTTTGAGTTTTAGTGCGAATTTGGTTTGGGGCGCATTACCGAGGCAGGGGTTGTTTTTGAGTTCTAGGGAGTATGTGCTTTAGCGCTTAGGGAAGGGTAAAGGCGAGTGCTGATAGCGACGGTGGGGGATAGGATCGAGGATTATATTGCACTGTGGAGATTAGTTGCGCACTATGTTGGGTGCCCAACGCAGTAAGCCCTTTACCTCATCTCCTTCCCTCACTTCCACGCGACTAATACCTCCAGCCCGTTCTCCACCCCCGCCCAGGCGAGGGCCTGCTACGATACACTCATCGCAACCCAAATCTCCCCAACCCCAACCTCCACCCTTCTAGCAACCAACATCCTCACTGCCCTAGCCTGCCAGCCGCCCACATACCCAACCCACGCCTACCTCCTCGCCTCAACTCGCTGGCTGAACTCCCCCTCCCTCTGCGACGCCCTAGGTCTCCCACCCGCACAACTCTCCTCCAAAATACTAGTCTTCGCGCAGTGCATCTTCAACTGCTACCTCGGATACACCGCGCGCTTCATCCCCTGGTTCGACAAGCGGCATGGAGTGGTTGCGCGGAGGACGTTGTGGAAACTAATCCTCGGGGATATCGGGCTGGGTGGTGAGACAGGGTTTGAGTTCTCATACGTGCCGATGTTAGGGAAAGGAACGGAGGCGGAGAAAGTGGTGGATACCGGGAAGAGGGGCACCATGGGAAGGAGGGGCGTTAAAGTTCTGGGTATATTCCTGCTCGTGGTAGGTGTTTTGGGCGTGGTGTTAGGGTGGGGTTTGGTATGCGCTGCTGAGGCACTTTGGGGGGGTGGTGTATTGGTACAGGTGTTACGGTAGGGGTCTGAGGATATTGCACGAGTGAGATTTAGTGATTTGAGCCTGGTATATCGCTTGGTGTCTCTCTCTTATCATACTGTACAGCTGGATTGAGTATATCGCTGGGAATAGCCACTTTATGGGGGTTCCTTTTTCTTTCTTTCTTTCTTTTCTTTCTCCCACTTTTCCTTTTTATAAAGGGGCCGTCTGGGTTTGGAATAAACCGTTCCATGCCCGGCGTAAGCTAACCCATATCATATGCGCCCGCGAACCTCGGGGATATAGCACAACGTTCTAAACATCCATCCCCCCCAACCCCTGGAACTCACACAATCCCGGAAAAAGGTCATTGTAATCCGCAGCTACGATATGGCTTCTGTCATAGTACCCTCTAGCCACACACACACACAGACTAACTCCTGTCTCACCACCCCTTATATATAACGCCAAGTACAATACGGTATCCTGAAAGAGCACTCTGGACCAAGGACCTTATCCTCTTTATCCGCCTACCGCGAAGGACCGACGGACCGACAGACCGACCGGGCCTCGCCGGCTTCTCACAAGATTAGCGCGGTAGTTTTCATGTTGTATTTAGAGGGTTGGTTTTTTCTGGCGGTTTCGCTCTCTGCACAGTGATTGATCGATTAGGTTTTTCGTAATCGGGACGTTGCTATGATATTTGTATTAAAGATGGAGGAGTAATGATACGAGTGATGTCTAGTGATGTGGGCCATGGGCTCTTGTATGGTATAATATAATGAGGTGGTTTTTGAGGAAGAGGATGTTGCAAGCAAGCAAGCAACCTTTTCAGCCCCACGCACTTACCATCCGAATGGTAACGAGGCACGATATGGCCCGTCGGAAAAAGGATCAGTTCGGGGATTTCGAGGTCTTTTTGGCACCGGAGGAAACTCTAGATAGCTGTGGGGTAATCTTAGCGGAGGGGTTTGGCGATGTGTTCTTGGATTTCGTTTGTTTGTTTGTGGACTGCTTATGGGATGACTGTACAGTGGTCGTTGTATATCGGGTATGATATTATATTTAAGTTAAAGGAGCTTTTTTTTCGTAGGGCTCTGAGGAAATAGGGTGTCACACGCTCTCTGTACCTTATCATGTCGTGCAACGGGTGAGCGATGATTTGTCATTTTGGATGAGTGATGGACTTGTTTATCCCCCCCGCTTAATCTGGGTTCGCGGCACAGCTTTGGGGGGTTTTTCTTGGGCGATTGGGGCAGTGGTGAATGGGGTAAAGTTAGGGTTGTTTTTTGGGATTTGCCTATGATTATTAATTATTGGGCTGGGGGATCTAATTGTTCCACGAGCACGAGTATGATACTTCTCTGGTGGTTGCTTGTCGCTCTGCGAACTGTGCGATTTTTCCCCGCTGGCTGGGCGGGATCTGCTGACCTGTGACGATGGATCTGAGCTTTTGCTGATCATGCTGTAGACCGGGGGGGCCCTCAGCGAGGCTTGGCAAATATTACCAGGCAGTTTTGGTTGATTCGTACTGAACGTGCCCTTCTTTACTACCATGCCTCGCTGAGGGCGTCGCCTCGCTGAGGGCCCCCCCAGTCTACAGCTGTGGGGGCTTTCATAACAGGACCTAATGGTCCTTATCGATCAACTTGCTAAAACGTTTAGAACTACTAGGCTATTTTTGAGGATAATATTCGAAATGGGAAATGTTTTTTTAAAAAAAACTTCTGTATCATGGGTAAGGTAAATATCCCCTAACTGTTATGGTTGAAGATCTCCATAGTAATCTCGGGTTTTGTATTTTGAAATCTGGTTTTGACAATATTCGAGAAGCGTCTGTGCGCATGTGATCTCGATTGCCAGGTGCTCGATCATAAGAAGTGCAGTTCCCCCTCCCGACAGAGTAATTCTCGCCGTAAACCTCCGGATCGCCCTCATCAAATGATAATAATAGTAAGTTACTTGTAATGGAAATATTTAAAAGTGGGGTGAGCGGGAAATAGCGAGGGGAATGAAATAAAAGGGTATTGGTTCGTTCTTGCTTCCCTCCTTATTCAACCAAGGATTGATTTTCAGCCCATTCGTCGCGTCCAGAAGAAGGCTTGCCGAGATTACTATTCTTCCATCCATCTCTTTTACTAATTTTTTTCTTTTTCCCCACTTCGTTCTCTGGTTGGTGCACCTGACCTGAACTTGCGGCTCATTCATTCCGATCCCTGAGAATTTATTTATGCGAGTTCGAATACACACAACGCCAGCATGCCATCGTGGCCCTCCAGACTCTTCTCGATCAATAACAACTCGGACGGGATGATGAGGCACGGGAGGTCTAGGTCTCAACAAGTTGCTGCCTCGACGGGGTGGATGGGGAGTCCTGGACGCAGTGGTGGAGATAGTGGTGGTAGTGGTGGTAGTGGTGGGGTTACAGAGGAAGGAGGCGGAGGAGGGGGTAGTAGGAGCAGTAATGCGCAATTTGTGAGTTTCTTTTCTCTCTCCTTCTGTTTACCTATACTTTCTAGAGCTTCGCTGATAGGAGTGGATGTAACAAGGCGACGGGCCATTGCATGTGCTGTGATTGTACCGTTCGCTGGCCGTCAAGCTTGAATGTTTTTAGGTGCACGGTTTGCATGACAATTAACGACTTAAAGCCGGCCCCCTCGGGACCGCCGGGGACTCCGGATACCCCGCCGAGGGAAGGTTTGCGCATACTATTCTATATAATTCTACTTGGAACCCTCTTAGGATCTTGCTAATGAGGGGTTTCTATTTTAGTAACTCCAGTGTCCCTCACGGGAACTAAAGCTATAATAGACACTTGCGTGGAGGAGTACCTCGGCATGCGGAAATGCATTAAGCAGATGCCGGCATATACACCCCCGCCTCCGCCGATCGAGGGCAAGGAAGAAGGATCCGTGCCGAAGGATATCCCCGGAACTCCGAACGCCTTCCCCGTCTTTGACTCTCGCAGGCCGTCGGTATCCTTGTTAAGTAGGTCGGAGGGTATGCCGTCTACGTCTGTCTCTAACATCATGCCCTCTGTGGGTGATGTTCTTGGGCCGCTACCGGGGAAGTCGGGGGACGAGGTTCCAGGTGGGGATGTGAAGGGCATCTGTGAGGAGCTCACTAGGGATATGTTCAGACGGTTGGAGGACCACTTGTTTCTGTCATTTAGTGATTGGGAATGTCTTAATGGGAGCTTTACTAAGGAGCGGAAGGACTCTGAAGAACGTAACAAAGTCGAGGGGACGGAAGTTAGCGTGGCTGAACAGGGGGGCAGGTCACGGGGGGTTCGAGAGAGGAGGAGAGATATAGCTTTGGTCACGGAGAAGATTGGGGAGAAGGAAGCTATGTTGCTAATGGGTAGGGGGAGGTTTACAAAAGGTTATAACAAGTCTGAAAGAACGGATAGGAGTCGTGCGGATGCAAAGCTTAGTGTTCGCAGTCCTGGCATTGATTGGGATGCTGTCAATGAATTTTATGACATGGTTATGAATGCTGGGGGGGATTATCCACTGGAAAGAGCCTTGCGTCGGCCTACAAGCGGGGATAAGGAAGAAGACTCGAGGGAGCTGTCTGAGAGGTCGCTCTCCCAAAGGTTGGGGTGGGAAGATGAGATCATGGAGATATCGGCCGAAATAGAGGAGGCTAGGGATAATGCTGCTAGGGTCTTATTGAAGGCTACCGAGAGCATACTGAAACGTCCTAGGCGGCCACTGAAGAAGCCAGAGGAAGTTAGGTTCTTGCTTATAATACTGGCGAATCCCCTGTTATATCCACCGTCCTCCCGGGCACCTGCTAGGTCAAATAGTGGTATGGCGTCTTCACTGAGCGTCCATCCACCTCGATTAGTTGGGGATAAACTCACTGTACCCAAAAGGTATCCTTCTAATTCATCTTCCCATAGTGGGGCGAATGGTGGTCCGGGGCATCATTCTGGTATCGTGAAGCGGATTCTTGGCTTATTGTCGAACCTACCAAACGAGTGTCATCATTATCTTGTTTCGTGGTTTACAAGAATGCCGGAAACACAATTCCGGCGATTGGTCGAACTTGTGGGAAGCTTTATTACTTATCGACTTACCAGACAGCAGGGAAGGAAGCGATCGCATGCAGGTGGGCCTGCGGGGAAGCAGTTGTCTTATAATGACGATTGGCAAATCCGTGCTGCCACCCGAGTCATGTCGTTATTCTTTTCAGCAAACAATAATACTGCCGGCCGTCGTGGCCTACTAAGCTTCAGTTATGATGTGGTGGATGATGGTTTAAGTTATGGCCAGATCGCGCGACGCGAGGCACAGAGGAGGGGTCAAATTATTCCTACAAGCGAATTTTATAATATGCTGCTCGATTACCATGACCTCATTGCTGACTTTGACGTCTGGGAATCGAGGGCGTCCAGGTTTTGCTTCTGTCAGTATCCGTTTCTGTTGTCTATGGGTGCCAAGATATCTATTCTCGAGCACGACGCGAAGAGACAGATGGAGGTGCAAGCTAGACACGCGTTTTTCAATAGCATCGCGACCCGTAGGACTATAAACCAGTATCTAGTGCTGAAAGTCCGGAGGGAATGTCTAGTTGAAGATAGCTTGAAGGGCATTAGCGAAGGAGTGGGTAGTCTTGACGACATCAAGAAGGGGCTCAGGATCGAATTTATCGGCGAAGATGGCGTTGATGCTGGGGGCCTGAAGAAGGAATGGTTTCTCCTGGTTGCTCGAGATGTTTTTGACCCAGGTCATGGTATGCCCACCCCCTCCCGCGAGTTATAGATGTGATCGAAGAAAGGGCTTATGGAATTTAGGCATGTTCGTCTACGATGACGATTCTCAATACTGTTACTTCAATCCAAACACCCTCGAGTCTTCAGAGGAGTTTTTCCTTGTCGGGGTATTGTTTGGTCTGGCTATTTACAATTCTACCATCCTAGACGTGGCCTTGCCGCCATACATCTTCAAGAAGCTCCTTCACTTTACTGCACCGCATAGTCTTGCAGTGTCCTCTATCCGTCCACCTTTGTATCACACTCTTGAGGACCTTGCTGTCTTCAGGCCTTCCCTGGCCCATGGACTACGCCAGCTACTCGAGTTTGAGGGAGATGTCGAATCGACGTTTTGCCGCGACTTTGTCGCTGAAACCGAAAGGTTCGGACAAGTAATACGTGTACCGCTCTGCCCCAACGGCGAGAACCGACCCGTGACGAATTCCAACCGGAGGGAATTCGTCGACCTGTACCTAAATTACCTCCTCAACTCCTCCGTCGCCAAACAATTTGAGCCCTTCAAGCGTGGCTTCTACACTGTATGCGGCGGCAACGCGCTGTCGCTCTTCCGCCCGGAGGAAATTGAACTGTTGATCCGCGGCTCGGACGAAGCGCTTGATGTTTCGGCACTCAAAGCGGTCGCTATATACGATGGCTGGGGTGGCAAGAATCCAGTTGAGAATGATCCAGTTGTGAAGTGGTTCTGGAGCTTTTTCGAAAGGGTCACGCCAAAAGAGCAGAGGATGTTGCTGAGCTTTATTACTGGCAGTGACCGGATTCCGGCTATGGGCGCGACGAATTTGATCATTAAGGTAGTTTGTCTGGGACAGGATAGTAATAGGTTCCCGGTTGCGAGAACCTGCTTTAATCAGATTTGCTTGTGGAGGTATAAGCGTAGGGAGAAGTTGGAAACACTGCTCTGGAGGGCGGTGACGGAGAGTGAGGGCTTTGGATTGAAGTGATGCCTAGCGTGTGGGGGGGCTAGAGTGTCGGCGTGCGGGGGGGGGGGATATACTTAACTTATTCTTAATTATTAGTAACTCTCTTTTTGTTTTTCGTCTGCCTGGCCGTCTGCCGGCTGTCTGTTGCAATCCCTATTCATTGCACGTATGGATGATACTCACTCACTCATTGGATCGAATCCAATCGGATTGGGTTAGCATATACTCGAGTAGTGCCGTAGCGGCGTACCAGCTGGGAAACCAGGGTACTGTGCCGATATAATGTGATTGTTTTTTCACAGCAAAAAAAATAACAAACTTTTCGGAATCCGGCGACGGTATCATTCGGCAGATCTTGGGGTGGGATTATATTCACGTGAGGTACGAGATGCAGGCACCGTGGAATGCGCACGTAGTGTGGGGGAGCTCTTGCACTACAGTAGTACTAGTAGATTTCTGTTTCTGTTTCTCTTTTGCTTTGCTTTTTATTTTTTATTTTTAAGGTTGGTCTCACTTGGTGTTTTAATTTCTTTTATCAATGGATTTGCAACGATGAGGTTGTCGATGGATGTGATAGAGGGAGGGATGGACAGGGAGGCTCCGGAGCGCAGCGTACTGGTGGTGGGGCTGTGGTTCGAGGTATTTTGTAGTATTGTAGGGTACCATACCAGTAACCTGGATATCATACAGTACTCTATCTTCGGATCTATGGAGATGCCTTAGGATGCCGGTCGGTAGATATTTAGATTGGATTAATTGTGGTAGGGGTTTTGTTGACTGAGTTTTTTGGAGTACAGTACTGTAATTGCTGAGTACCGGAGCCATAACACATGCCCCATTTCCTGCTATTCGAGTACAATTATATTAATCCGATATTGCTATCATACCTCTCCCGCTAGCACCCGAGCACTATATGCTTGCTACCCTCACAAGCAGATGACTTCCCGTGAGTACCATCCACAACATAGCAAGCAAGCAAGCAAGCACAACCTTTTTGTGTGGAACAGCAATAGCCAGCCGAGATCTCAAGATCTATATCATATCATACTTCCACAAGGTTTCAAATTACCCTCTTCGATTGCTTTTTTTTCTTTTCTTTATAAGCCATGACACAGATCTTATAGATCTCTTACAGCGCTGTGCTGTAGTTACCTCCTTCCCTCCCTCCCTCCCTCCCCTCATAAGTAAGCACGAAGTCTGGCCACTTGTACTCGTACATAGCTTATCACGAAAACAATTGAATACGGTACTGTCAACTCTGTTGGTAACGATTCGCTTACCTTACCTTATTATTATTATCACTTTGCTCCGGGAAGGAAAGAAAAAAAAAAAGCCGTTCTTTACGTTATTTCGATTTGAACGATGATCTTTCTCTCTCTTTTTTTTTTTGTTTTGTTGCGGTTAGGAGCCCCACTTTTTGTTTTTAAGGCGTTTACGGTAACCCCACGAATTTTGGATTTGCAAAAGCGGTTTGGAGTACGGTAAGTTATGTAGCTTGCTTACCGTACCGCATCATTGTGAGCTTTTCTTCAATTTTTTTTTTTTTGTGTGTGCTTTTTTTGGTCGGTGAGATGGTGTGATATTGTGATTGGGTCTTTTTTTTTTTTGAGGTATGGCAGGCCGTTAAGTTGACTTGCTCGGGACTTTCCCGTATCTGGATTCTGGAAGGGGAGGCTGGATGGTAAGGTTGGGCGTGAGGGAATGAGTTTTTTTAACAGGCTCTTCCATCTCGGCCTTGCCTCGCCTTGCCTCGCCTTGCTCGCTGGAGTAGTATCGTGATGGGTTCGAGTGTAGCTTGGGTTGGTTTGGACTGACCTGGTTATTGTAAAGGAATTGGCTGGTTGGTCAATTGATGTAACTGAATCTTTCATACTGTGTCCATCATGATTTTCTTCTCTCTCTCTCTCTCTCTCTGCCTCGGTATACCGGTAGTATCATAGAAGTGAGCTGCTCGGCACGGATTATTGAAAGAGGGGTTAAAACTCGACTAATCCAAGGAGAGTGCCAAAAAATCATGGTGGGGTTTTTTTCTGTGTGGTTCCGTTTTTTCTGTCGGTGGGGTTTATTTCGGTGGAGACGTGCGACAACGAACCCCTCCCCTCCCAC
>QOVD01000359.1:0-33543 GCA_003521225.1 Tuber microsphaerosporum | reverse complement strand
TTTTTTTTTTTTTTTTTGTTGTTTGTTTTTTGTTTTTGTTTGTTGATTATTTTGTTATTGTTGTTTTGTTATTTGTTTTATTTTTAGGCATGATACCTGGATAGGTGATGTCTAGTATTAAGTTACGAATAAATTATTGAAACCTCCAACCCAGACGAGTTTCCAACCAACCGAACTGAGGAGCAGCGCAGCGAACCGTTTCTATATTGCGGGGTGAAGAGGGGGGGTGATGCGTGTTCACCTGCTTGCTTGTCCGGAGGCTTATTGTTACATCTCCCGGCGGCGGCGAGAGCGGCGGTGGGGGAATTGGAAATTCGCGCATTTGGGGAACGTTGATATGGGCGATTGAGAATACTTTTGGATTATATAACTTACTCATGGTAGGTAATTGTTGTCCACCCGCGATATAATAGATAGCGCGCCTTTGGACGGTGAGTGAGTGAGGATGAGTGATGGCGTAAGAGGAGATAAGATGACTGTGGGGTTGGAACGAGATGAGTAAGGGGTGCTGGGGCGATGTGCTAATGTTTGCACTTGTTAGGGTTCGTGGTTACAGTGGATTTTGCTGTTGGGATTTGGCACGACACAATCCTAACATCGACAACTGGATTCTGAGCGCTTGGTAGAGTATCATACCCGCCAACACGGTGCTTGGACGCAGCACGAGGACAAACGACTGGGAGAAATTATACAGCGACTTCATGAAGAGCTCCGACCATTTCATCAGGCCATAACACAGGATGATTCTGGCATCACAATATCCACTTGGCAGTGTCATGAGAGCCTAACTCCCACCAACGGAAAATTTGGACAAAGGTGAACCGGAAAAAGTTTCTCCCAGCTTCCAATTCGCAAAAAAATAAAAGCACAGAGCCATTCGGGATTTACACAGAAACGGAAAGAGAAAAAAAAAACCAAAACTCTTCACTCGCCCACTCCTACGTCATTATATGTGGCAAGGCAGCCCCTTCGCCTCTCCGCGGATAATAAACGCCCTATCAACATTCACCCCGTCAACCAATTCTCCAATGCTTACAGTAGGCGAGCTCACAGGGAAAATTTTTCAATAAAAATGGAAATGATTGGACTGGCAGAAACCACAACCACAACCACCACTGCCGCAAGCATCCTTCGAGAACCCACCACATGCATGCAATTACCACATCCGTACTTCATACCCGCAATAGCCCTAGCAAAACAAGGAAATCTAATCTGCATAACACCGTACTACCAGGAAGCAACAAAAAAAAAACAAATCTAGATATCACATCTAAAAGCTTGAAACCCGCACCCCCTCCTCCCCTGACCTGATCATAAATCATACCTCATCACTCCCCGCCCTCCCCGTGTTAGAGATCTACTGCGCCAATCCATCCATGAGTAGGGGCCACGCCGTTGTGTCCGCAAGTAAGCAAAAATCTAGAGTAGTCTAGGTCCCAGGAGCCAGGAGCCAATCCCCTGTCAGGACAGGGAACGACAGGGGAGGGAGGGGGTGGAAAGATTGGATGTGATATGGTATCTCTCATCTCAAGTTGGCATTGCACCCTTTACCGTGATATGGATAGATATAGATAGATAGATAGATGTGTGGATCTGCGCTGTCAGGTAGTACAGAGAGGCAAGCAGGCGGTCAGGCAGGTACGGGTATGCTAGGCAGGGTGAGACATCACTCGCAGGGGGATTAGGAGGAGTTAGAGGGTGGTAAAGCGTAAACAAAAGGGCTGTTTTGTCAATTAACGATGTGATATATGATAACCCTCGCGGTGGGTGTGAAACTGGGGGAGTCGTGACCTGAAGGTCCTAGACCACCGACGTGGTACGATGCCGGCAGGCCAGTTCGGTGCTTAAGGGCGGATAGCTATGCGAACTAACTTATGGTATTCAATATAATATTCATGGTACTGGCTTGGATAAATCATGGAGGGATGAATGAATGGGCAAGCTTGCATACAGCAGTATCATACATATAACATGATACTCTGCATACCCGTATCTACCATATGTACTGTACAAGTAATGAATTCTAAGATAACGGTACCGCACCGTACTCTAGAACACGCAGTCGGAATTCTACCCATATAGTACAGTGCAGCATCCATCTGCCCACTCATATCCACAAACCCTCACTCAGTGACACTCACTCACTCACTCACTCACTCACTCACCCAACTCACCCAACTCACCCAACCCACCCCTCTCTTCCTACGCGGGTATAATCCACCTCACCTCACTCCAACACACCTACTGGTCGAGCACCCAAGCATGCCAGCATCCGCATACCCGCCTCCCCAAAGTCCCATTCCAATACAATACTATACAATACAATACAACACCCATCCATCCATCCATCCGGCCAGCCAGTCAAAAACCAAATACCACACACCACCACATCACCAATCCACCCTCAATTCCTAAACAACAAAAAACAAGCAAGTACTATGTCAAAAACAAACAAGATAAACTACCCGTAATTGCCTGACGTTTGTAAAGACGACTGCTATTGCAAAACACCAAAATCTTAAGGCTCTGGACAATTTTTTGCCCGTGTGCGATACCGGTAGTAGTCGTTTCTACCAACGTCAGGCAATTACGAGTACAACGCAGCTCTCGTTCTAGACCACACCCACCCACGTACCTTCGTGCATGCACCTATGATACCAGTCTGGTTACTCACGGTCTACCTCCCGGCCACGAACGGGTAGATAGATATAATATATATATCATACAGTTGAAGTATTATGTATGATATTAAACGAAATGGGTAAGTCAAGCCTGCTGTGATCACACAAATAATAGATGTAATATCTGCGGTACCGGTACTAATATGCAGGGACGACTCGAGTAGGTACGAGCTGCAGTTCCCAGCGCCGTTTGCAGATTTATAGCGATACGATATACTCGAGTAGAGGTTTCAAGTGCCGGGTTATTATATTATAAGTTAGTCTTATCGTGTCGATTTTTGTGATTTGGTCGGAGTGGGTCGGAAGGGGGGAGATAGGGTCGGGGTGTTGCGGATCTTATCTGATCTGATACTCTGATACGGGGTTCCCGAAGGAAGGAAGGAAGGAAAGAAGGAATGGAAAAAGGAGTCATGGGGTGCTGGTGGATTGTTTGATTGTGTTACGGGAGATATCACAGAAGTCTTCTGGTAGTGGGGTTGGATTGGGTTGGGTTTTGGAAGTGTATCATAAGTATATCGTGAGGTGGGTGGGTGAGCTTGGTTCCCAAAGGAAGGCCTAGTTGCCGGATCCCGGCGCATGTATCATACAGCACCACATAATTATTATGATACTCATAATAAGTGCCGAGCGGGTGTCACGGTCGAGTTCTAGCAGGGGGGCAGTTTGAGTACCGTAGCGTGCTCTGTATCTCTTCTGTTCAGTTTGTTATTCAGGCTCCAGTCCAGGCCTCGTTGCTGATATGCATAGTTCGTGGTTCCCACCCTAATATGCAATATGCTGTCGAACCTTAATTTAACCTAGATTCCATATCACAGATCAACCGACAAAACTGACAGAGCGAGGAATCAACGAATAAACCTCTACCATAAAAACTCTTATCGTTCACTATCTCCGCAGAAGGCTATATCTCCAGATCTATGGGCAAAAGGTCTTGAAAAGGGTTAGTGCTTTCCTATGATGGGTAAGATCAGCCATCAGGGCGTGTTGGATCTCGTTAACCGACACACTCAATTCTATTAGTTTATCAAACTAAATCTATCCTAGGCTGACGGAGATAGCGAGTCGAAAGAGTTTTTACGGTACTCGTACAAACCCGCTACTAATCAATCCTTCACAGCCATACGAGCCATTACTCAACACGCATCCGCCATAGTATTCATCTCCAATATCTAAGCCCTCCGTCGGTGCGATATTGCCGACCACCCATCCATTCACTTATTAGACTACTGCTAGATAACGTACTTCACCCACCGCGCTCAGTTCGGGAAAGAGATGACAAATTATATACCGAACTTAGATACGTTCAGAGGGAGACCACAGTACCAGTATATTACGGTAACTCACAGCAGTATCTACAAGTATGGTGCCGGGGATTTAAAATCAACTCTCACGGGCACCGGAATTCATCTTGCTTACATAATACACATGCCGAGCAAAATCTTGGGGCTTGGCAAAAGTGACTTCTAAAGTAACCATACTCGAGTGCATGAGTAATTCGAAATTTTGCTATCTCCACTAATATTGCTCCAATTAAAAATTAGAAAACATAGAACTTTGAATCAGATAGGAGTGTCTTTTGGGCACTTTCATGAAAGCCATATCTTCCCAAATATGTGGTTGTGCTTGAAAACTTTCGAAAATTATTCTTGTATTGGTTTTTGGTCGATTTCGAATGCCCGGCACCATACCGGTATCTCCTGGACTGCTGAGACATTTGCCCACCTGCGAATTTGTAGTACCGGTACTTAACAATGAGTTGTTTAACGTGTGTCTCAGAGACCGGCACAAAATTTTGCAATGTCTCAGCAGTCCAGGAGATAACAGTGCAGCACAGCGATAACGCCGACGGCCGCTGTCCTAGAGGTCACGTGTTTGTTAGCTTACACGACACAATGATATGCGGATTGTCGGTGCTATCTCCTACTCCGTAGACCGGTCAGACATGAAAATATTACGCCACCCGTGTTAACTTTTGAGACAGCGGTCAGTAAGCAACTTTTTGTCAACAGCCAAAATTTCGGAACGGGGCTGATATTAGCCACATGACCACATTTACGCTGATAGGCTATCACCAAGGAATACCGGTAGTCTGCTGAGGTTGGAGATCAGAAATCCCTTCGTTATCTAGACTACTGATATGTCACAAACACTGGCGGGGGTGGCACAAAATTTTCAGTGTCTTGCCAATCTAGGTGATAGATCTATCATACTCGAGCCGAGCATTAGATTCCAGATTCTCCTTGACCCAGGTAGTATGATAAGCAAGGGCATCCAAGTCAACGGCTAATACAGAATTGTCGCCGGTTAGTAGCGGGAAGAAGGATGGGCTGGGAAGTGTTTGTTTACAGGGCACGTGGAGTGAATCGTGGGGTGCCGTAGGTCTTGGGGCTCGATGCGTAAGCATCCGAACAAGCGGACCGTGCACCGTATTTACTCGTTAAATCCAGCATCTCAGATCGGCATTGATCCCCGATCGGAGGCAAAACGCCCCGGAAAGGGACGGTGTTTTCCGGACGGAGTATAGCTGAGCTCTCATTAATTGGTTAGTTGTTATGCTGTTAACCTACCCGTAAAAACTCTTGAAATCCGCCATCTCAGGCAGCCCCCCTACCTTGGATCTCGCTAACTGGTATTCGCAATCCCATTGACCTGTTAGGCTGATCATGGCTGATAATCTGATGGCGGATTTCAAGAGTTTCTACGGTACTTGTAGCTGAGCTGACTAGATCTCATTAATTGGTTATCATACCGTAGTTGTTACGTCGTTAACCTGCTCTGTTAAGCCTATTGCGATTTCGACAGCGATTTCAGCTGGGATCTGCCGATACTGGATTTAACGAGTCAATACGATACCATGGAGTCCTCCTCTGGAAAAGAGGGAAAAAAAATGGTGCGAAAAGCCTGCTTTGTGAGATGAATGAAACATCCGATCTTGCTGACTGGGAGAGGTCCGCTTATTCGAGGTCTTACAGTATGGGGCGGGTGGCGGGTTTATCGCTCCGGGGTTTGGTTTTATTTAAATCCATTGCTACGAGCACGAGTAGAATGGAGTGAGAAGCATCTAATCGCGCTAAGGACTTCATCAGAGATCGCACGAAATGGACTGCATTACCGCTTTAGCACACCTGTGTCATAGAAGAAGGCTACCATATCATACAAAACACTCCAAGTAAGGCTGTCCAGAGCTTTGGTTAAACACCCCCGCTAGTTGCACACCCCACAAACAAGATCTGGAGGTCTTTGGGCGACCGCCTATGATTACCCCGGCCAATCCCCGGTTGCCCATTCTGGCAACTCCGTCTCATACCCCCACTGCCCATCCTCACACTCATATCTCTTAGCATGCAGGTAGATCCCCAATTCATGCGGTCCTGGGTCGGAAAACAGTTCAGTATCGCAAACTTCGCATCGCTTCCCCGTCAGTTTTTCTGCCTTGCGGCCCTCGTAGTCCTCTCTTTTATCCATAATCCCATTAGTATACGAAGAAAAAGACATGAGGGGTGGGGTGGAAGGGAGAAGTAGTACATTATCTCGTCATATCTAATCTCCTCCTCCCTGCCGACTTTATTTAGTTTCGCGACGATCTCCTCGTCCTCGCCTTCGCCACCTTTTCCGAGGGCTGGTCCCCAGACGTTGCGGTTGCAGTATATCTGCATGCTTATCAGTCGCACTCTTTAAAAGAATCCTTTCAAAGTCGTGGGGGAGGGGGGGAGTGGCAGACCGGATCATTGGTTATCGGATGTCCCAGAAACTGCAGATGAACTCTTATCTGATGCGTCCTGCCAGTGAACGGATGACACTCCACAATGCTATAATTCTTCTCCGGGTTATACCTTATCCTCCTAAACAGCGTCTTTGCAGTCTTCCCGCTTGCACGGACCCGGTTTAAGCCTAACTTTGGAGATACCGAGAGGATGGGCTGGTCACAGGTTACCTCCTCGGAAGGGAATTCGCCCTTGACACGGGCGACGTATTGTTTCTTTATGGTGCGGGTTTGTAGCTGTCCCATAAAGTCGTTTGCCGCTTCTGGGGTTTTGGCCATGAACATTAGGCCGCTGGTTAGTCTGTCCAGGCGGTTGCATGCTTTTTTAAAAAACAAAAATGCTTATCGTTAGTACTATGATCAGAGGAGGGGGGAAGGGGAAGGAAAAGGGAAGGGGAAGGAGAGGGCGCACGAAGCGGAGCACGACCGTCACAGTCATGCTTCATTATCTCGATTACCGTATTAAAATTATACCTCCCAGCGGGATGAACCGGCACTCCCGCAGGTTTATTAATAACGATTAATCGGTCATCCTCGTACACTCTTTCAATTTGCTTCGCCGTCACGGGGGGCTCATGTCTGTGGAGCGTATGCACAAGCATGTCTCCATTCTCGAGCTTTGAGTCCAGACTCGCGACGATGGTCTGCGGAGGGACCAAGTGCGCCCCACCCTTGTTCCTCCTCCCTTTCACGCCCGGCCTCGCCCCACCTTTATCCTTCCGAAGAATGCTTATGGAGCCTTTTTCTATCGCTGATTTCTACATTCAAATCAGTCAATGCTCAAAGTGAAGGGATTGAGAGGGGAAAGAACATAATACTCCAGCGGCCGATCTCTAAACTCTGTCGAAAACACCTCCAATACCGGTTTCCCCCTCCACCGCTCCTTGCAATAAGTATTATACGAAAATTGATACGGCGGAACCCTTCTCAAGCCGTCCTCGAAAGAATACTGCGGCACCGGCGGCGGATTCACAACTTTTGATGGTTTAGACGTATTGTTCTTCTGCACATTCATTGATACTGATAGTTTCCCTTCCCCCATCTCCGAAGATGGTGAAGGTGAGGTCGAGGATGGTTCCAGTCCTACTTCCTCCTTTGAACCTAATATGGTTGGGGATAAATCCGCAGATGATTTAGAAAGTGCGGTATCCATGGCACACTTTCTCTGGGATACTTTGATGAGTTCTCGAAGTGTTATGAGAAGTTCGATTTTTGTATGCATACAAGTGAGGGTGCTTCTTGCTCTTTTTTGTCTTCTATGACATGATAAATTTACCGGTAACAAATGCAGCAAATGCATTGCCGTAGTGGGGCAAGCGCCTTGCAAAGGATAAAATGGCGGGAATTACCCGGCCTCGTTTAGGTTGATGCTCATCTTGGTAATAAGCTTTAGCCTGATGAGGGCACTCTAACCTCGGCTCGCAGGGGGCAGGTTGGTACCGGCATTATCCATTTTGTACTTGACAAGTCTCTCCAATTCATTCTCTAAACACCAACATCACCCCTAAGTTCCTCAACCAACCAACCAAACACACACACTCAATCCATTCCCGCAAACCGGCCAAACAGAAAGCAAGAGGAAGAATGTCGTCAGTCAAATCACGAACACGGAGTGATTACGGTTACTTCCTCACCTACCGAACGCGATGGAGCGACAACGACATCTATAACCATTTGAACAACGTCGTTTACAACATCCTGTAAGAAAACACCCAACCTGTACAAGGCAAATAAAACAAGGCGAAGTGCTAATAGGAAGGTGGGGGGGGGACTACAGTATCGACTCAGTGGTAAATTCGTACCTGATAACTCACTGCGGCATGATGCCAACGACCAGTCCCTCCATTGGCCTGATGGTGTCTTCGAGCTGCACGTTCGTGTCGTCGTGCGCTTTCCCGGCTGTGCTGGAGCTGGGGCTGCGGGTGAATAAGCTGGGCACTTCGAGCGTCACGTACGAGGTCGGTATATTCGAAGAAGGGGTTGAAGGGGTCAAGGCTGTGGGCGGGTTCACGCATGTGTTTTGTGATAGCGTTCATCGAAGGCCTATGAAGTTGCTTAGGGCTTATAGGGAGGGCTTGGAGAAATTGCTCGTTAGGGCTGGCGAGGAGGAGAAGGAAGAGGAGGAGGAGGAGACTGTGAGGTATAGGAGTGCAAAGTTGTGATTGCGGGTGAGATTCGTAAGAGCTGTAGGAGCTGTTGGGGGGTTGCGGTACGAGAGGTGTGCTACAATATTGGAGAGGAGGGGGCGATCATGTTGGGTGATTTGTGTGCATGTTGAGCACTATTTCCGTATTTGTATTTACAGTCTATTAAGTGCAACATTTGGGCTATACATATGATTTATATCTACTGCCGACGATTACCCGAACACTGCCTACCATGAACAAAAGGAATCTTGGCAAAGAGCATTTGCGCCTGAAAATGTAATCGAGAAAGCAAACAAATGAGAAAACACCGCTTTTGAGGACAAATATCTATATGAGAAAAGACGCAATGGAATGGCTATAGCCCTTTATAAGTTTTGTGATGTGACGCGCGCCCCCATTGGAAAAGAACAAACGCCGTAGTTAGACAAAGGATTAAAAAAAAAAGGCACGGTAAGTGAAAATTTACAGCGAACCAAAGACCTTTTTCCCTAGCAGTAACCTGCTCTTTTTTTTTGTACTGCAAGAGCAAGTTAGCCACTGCGCTCGTGTTAAACTTGGGGGGCAGGATATTCACCTCTCTTCAGATTCATCTGCAATCCCATTTTGTGTCCTTGCAGCTACGCCCAGGTTGGAGAGATGGCGGCCTAACGTATTATGGAAAATTCCATGACCCTATAGAGCATCAGTACTTGGGGCCACGAAGACAAAAGCCAGATGTTCTTACTCTCTCCCCTGCCCCCTCTTCCGCTGGGTCTAATGGTGAAGGTGGAAAGCTCATGCTGGTGTTGGATGATGGCGAAGGTGGTGATGTCATAGGTCGCATTATAGAGGGTGGTTTCAAGTGATGCCCAGTGCTTGGTCTGGAAATCGGCATTGAGATATGAGTCGACGAAGCATATTCTGGCGGAGTATCGAACCCGGGGTGATCGCCGTCAGCGGTAACAAAACTTGGGTTGGTGCCAAGGGAACCGTTATTAGCCATCATCCTGAGAAGGTTAGGCTGGGTCTTGCTGGGGCGGTGATGGGTGAGCTTGTTCTGTAAGATCGCGCCGGTGTGGGATATAAGAGCACGAATTATATCCTTCTTCAACCTTATTGCTAGATCTAGATTTGACCATGTCTTATTGCGATACTCCAACATTGGCATGCGGAACACGAACTCGTGAACATCCTCGAAGTTACTGTCACCACGCCCCTAAGAAAACGACATGAGCTTTAGCACTTTAGACTAGCGACCTAACATGATATATACCTTATAGCTCAAACAAAGCACCACACTCGGGATCTTAATATATGCCAAAGTCATAAAGTTAGAAGCTCTAGACATCATTTGTGAGAGCTCATCTGACCTTTTCTCGTTTCTATCGCCGTGGTTACTTGACCTATTGAAAATCTGTAGCTTTTTGTTTTTTTCGATACCAATGAGACTTGGTGCGGGGCCTTCTGTGGATTTCCTCGATTTCGCCGATAGGGATTCGACTGACGACTTGTGACTTGGAGTGAGGGAAGGCATAAACGTTCCTCTGAACCCAGCATTTGAAGCTTTGAAGCTATTTGATCTCGGCTTTGAAGTCGAAGATGAAGAGCCGGGCCTATGGTCGGCAGTAAGAGATAAGGTAGGCCTGAGCCTAATTTCTACAGGCGACGCATCGCTTTTAGTTGAAGAACTATCGTCCGTATGGAGGCCGTCATGGTCTTCGTCGGATTCGTCTGTACCGGACCCGTCGGGGATCGGCTTCATTGAATGTACCAAAAACGGCGAAAATCCTCCGTTCTCAAATGCCTGTGTGCCGACTCCCGGGAAGATGTATTCGAAAATTCTATCTCCGATTTCACGCTCAAGTTGGATCTTTAGGGGGAAGAGGTTGACTTCGAAATGGTCCATAACCGGTATTCCGGCGATAGCTTCAAGCATGTGCCAATAGACGCGGAGAATTTTCGTCTGCCGAACGTCGGCAACCGTCCGCGACTGATCAAAGAAGGGCGCGATCATCTCCGGGTAGACCGCATCGGGCAATAGGTTATACCCTTCCATCATCTCAACCTCAACAGTATTAAAGTTTGACCCATCTGCGTTATCCATGCGCTTGTACCCAGCATTCATCAATCGTATTTCCATGAGTGGATCTGCCTTATCACGAAGCATGTGCCACACTATTTCCGAGGCGGTTAGGTACCACCTTAAGACACCACTTGCCTGCGATGTCCTATCCTCGTGCTTTCGTTGGGCTGTAGTAATTGCCTTCATCATGAAGAAAAGTTCTTCCTCGCAGCTCGCCAAGTCCTCATCAACTGCAACACGGCCTCGCCAGCCCTCGATATCGAGATTTTGTGAGTTAATCTGGAAATAGGTCTTAATTTCTTCCAATTGATGGATGCGACTTTGTAGACGCCCGACCATTTCCGGCGCTCCCGTTAAATCGCTGAAATCGGAAGCAAGCATAATCTTCTCCAATTTCTCATTCCGCAGTTTTTCAAGTGGTTCCGCGTATAACAACAGGTCTAGAACAATGATATACATCCCAAAATACTGCGAGGAATCGCACGATGCCTCAACCTTCGGGAAGTCGACCCACACATGGTCTATGCGACGCTCAACATCTAGCGGTCCACCTTTGGCGGAGAAGGTCTTCTCCCCACCGCTGACTTGATCACTATATTTTAAACGAAGCGAGTTGTATTTGTCATATCTCAGGGTAGCTGAAGTCCTCTCAACCACACGGGAAAACCCGACAGGGAAATTCTGGAAGTCGAACATGCTCTCAAGCGGGACCCATGGGGGCCATGAAGAGCCACTGGGGGCACCATACCTATTGGCGGAATGCAAGGACATGGATAGGGGTGCAAAGTCTTGACGATGGGACACAAAGAATTGTGTATTTTCCAGATTGAGCGCGAAACGACGCTGCACCAAACCACTAACCTCATCACCAACCCTATCACGATCCATAATTGATACAACTTTCAGCTGCATACCTTGTGCAACAACAAGAACTGCGGCGCCTTTGTTCTTCTCGCTTTGCATCTGAATTTGAGGGGCAATAAGCCGGATATGATAGCTGTTCAATGGTAGATAATCATCAGCAACATCCCCTGTGAGGTCATCTCTGGCATATGTCCTCGTCGATGCGTCGTTCTCTTGTAGATCGTTTGGCTTTTCATCGGCAACAACATATTTGTTATCGTCGTCAAGGAGCTGCTGAATCCGGGTCTCGAGAGTCATACTATCGGCGTCACTATTTGGGGTAGAGCTAGGGCCAGAAGGTGTATATTCGCCCGTGGTTGATGCATTGTTCCGACCAGACTGTTTCTGCTCCTGTACTATGTCGAGGATGAACTTGACGGCTCGACGAGACATATAATATACGAAACCGCGTCGCTGACTGACTTGATGGATATACTTCAAGATGACGTTCCGAAGTGAATTATTCCACTTGGCCTGCATGTTATGTACTATAAACCGATTATCAAAGTCGCTCACATAATCAAAAGGTGAAGAATCCACCCCGATAAGCTCAGAATCGGCATCTGATTCGTGGCGTTCATGGCCCGGATTTTTGTTCACGCAGGGCTTATCACCGCCATCGAGTTTGCTGGACATTCTCCGTAGCATCCTCTGGAGGAAATCAAGTTTGTTGAAAAGGATCGAGCTTTGTTCGATGAGTTCGGAGGACTGTATAAAGTCTTAGCATTAAACAAATCAGTCTCACTGTACGGAATAATACCTGTGCTTTTAGCTCTAGATCTTCAGGGTTGAATTTGATATACTGAGCCAGATTATCTAGAGCCTCCTTGTTCTTATTCATCTGTTCATTAACCTTTTCAAGCCGAGCTTGAACAAGCCCGCATTGTATTTCTCGGGGATCTATCCCGTTAGATGAACGTTTCGAATAGGGGCGGTGATATCGTCGCCTACCATTATTCTCGGACATGAGACAGTCATGAGTTGGCTCATCACCAAAAGGGCTGCACGGATTCGATGTGCAACCTTTCGGGTCAGTATGGTCTGTCTGTCGGAAGTATGTGAACCTCGGGGTGAAAGCAAGAGGCATGATCTTGGTCTTGGGTGTTTTGTTGTTTGGCAGTACCCAATCCAGTTCAATGAAGTCATCCATATCAATCCAAGTATAATCGCCGTCCGGAATGGTGAATTGCGACTTATCGCCCGAGTATCTGATGGTTTCCGCTAGGCCTGATAGTGGGCTTTCTGCTGCTTGCTTCATTAGTTCATCCGGTGTTGCATCGGCAATAAATGCTGAAACAGCCCTGATATCTGCAGAGTGGAAGTCTAACTCGGCTTGGTTGATCCTCATCGCAGTACTCTGCTGGTTAGGTAGTGTCTCCTCACGCCTCTGGTGAATGTCAACCATGAGACTATCTAGCTTCGCCTTGAGACCAGTTGCAACAACCACATCTTTCCCGATCTCGTCCTTGTCGTTGTGCTTGTACATATGACTTATAAAGAGTGGTGATATGCAAAGCTTATATTTGATAGTCGCAAGGTGCCGGCCAAACTTCTTATTAGATTTCTCGGGGCCAGGCCATAAAGGACCTTGGCGAATGGGCAGTGACATGACACCAGAGAACAGACCCCACCACGAGAAGAAGTGTGTGAAGAACCTAGGTGTAAGGTGAATTGTGTTGTAGCTTGTGGACGGTTTTGTATTCGCTGGGGACCAGTCCCTGTCAATTGGAGATAGGATAGCCAAGGAAAGGTGCAGATGATGGCTCCTGAAACCCCGAAACGCATCATATATCCGCCCCGGAGGAGCCTTCGCATGGGTGGGGGCTTTGAGGGTCACTTCATAATGAGGTTTAAATTCAAAAGATCGCGTTTTTCCTCTGCAAGCACCCAGCTGATCTTCAGTGATCTCTTGTTCAAACATAAGCCCAACCAACCACCTGACCCGCCCCGAAAGTTTCATGATAACCTTTTTGAAGAGTGCTGCGCTCTCATAACTGCTAGAGCTTAGAACGCTCTTGTTTTCAGCTGGCGTAGCACTGTCGAACTCATCTTTAGCATTACGGGCAAAGTCTGGAATTGCCAAAAGGAATTCCTCGCTGTCAACTACCATGAACTTCCGGGGATCTTCATCCCTGCCAATCTCCCAACTCACATCCCCTCTCCAACACAGAACAAACCCTGCACCAATGCCAGTGATCTGGTAAGGATCCCGGGAGCCTTGAACCGTAAGCATGGCCCTAAAATAAAATGATATGATATGGGCTTTGTGAATGGTTACCTTTGAGCGTTAAATGAACATCCCCATCCCCCTTCCATTTCACACTTATCTGTGAATGTAAGACAAGGCGTATTTTATCCCAAAACCCAGTTCTGTCTGAGGGGTCAGAGTGAGGCTTTGTGAAGGTCTCGAACACCATCATCATATCCTGAATTGCTGGCTGATAGGATGTGCACCAAGTGACCCTTGTCGCGAAGGAAGTATTAATGGCTACCACAATTTCTGAATACGACTTCACGGGAGAAACCGTTCGCCGTACATCAACAGCAAAGCCACCCTTCGAAGAGCCTAGACCACTGGTGGGTGGAACAATATTCACCCTCACATGTCTCATAGACTCCGGGCCTCGGAGTTCCTCAGCTAAAACAAAGTCGGCTTTCAATGACCACGCAGGCGATCTATTGGCTTGGGAAGGCCTCATTCGCGGTACGTGGATAAGGGGTAAAGGGTAGTCTCGCAGGAGAATCCGACCCTCGCTAAAGCATACCTTAATACTTACCGGCACAAGAAGTGCGAACTCCGTATCTTCTGGAAGACCCTTGCCGACTCGGTGCATGAATTTGGGGAGCTGACCAAGAGGAAATGAGGGCTTATCAACGACAACCTCAACATCATTAAAGTAGGCCGCCATGAGCGCAGGGCGCATTGGCAAACCGAGGATATTCTCTGTGTCTTCGCCATCATATGGAACGTCATCGTGGCCCCAGAATTGCTCCCTAGACTCCCTCATTCGATTGCTGTGATATTCGTGCGCCCATCTCATACGCTTAATCCAGGCAGCCGAGTTATGTTCCCGAAGACGTTCCCGGGCTTCCTCTACAGACACAGATGCATCATCAGAAGGTCCAGCAGCGCTTTCCGGGTCATATCGCATGTTTTTTGGCCTACGGTGAACTGACTTGGGCCTCGCCTCCGGCGATTCGGCGCGAGCGTGGTGTGAATTACCGCCCCATGTCTTAGTCCTCCCCCTAAACCTCGATGTAGATGCTTGAGGTGGATTCTCGGGCTTCAATCCAGTCCGCGTAGTCTCTGATGACTTCCTTCTCTCGTTCTCACCCATCTTTTTGACCTTCGCATCAAATGCAGCCTCACGGGCGAGTCGTTTCTTCTGCTCGGAAAGGCCCAGGCGATAAATTAAACCCAATTGAGTCTCAAATGGATCATCCTCGAGTTCAAGAAGAAAAGCTTTGGTACTCAGAGATAACCTCGGCACTTTCTTTGCTGATTCCGCCTTTTTTTCCAGAATGTATTCGTTAGTCCCAGTCCTGAATCGATGATGCATCTGCTGACAAGCTTTTGCAGTATTAACTACATTGTCGGTCACCTTGTATAGGACCAGCTGGTGGGGGATAGCTAATCGGACAGCATCGGCGGACAAATCAATGGACTTCTCTTCTTGAAACTGGTCACCGTATTTACGCCTTCCCTCCCTCAGATCAACACGGAATTGCCTGATACTGATCATTCGAGCCCAGCACTTCTTCACCTTTGGCGACTCGGCATAAAGCCGAACATTCTTCGCTTTGAGGAATGGGAATCCCCATCTATGCCGCCCGGTATCTAGCCCAAATACCTCCAACATCATAGGTGGGTCATCCGGCATGCTTGATTTGATACGCACATGCTGGACCTTGAAGTCCATACTTACATATTCGCTGAAATCGGAGATTGGGCTTTCCATAAGATCCATGCCACCCACCATCCCAGGATGGAGCGTATCTGCTGGCTTCATCTGGGGATATCCTGCCTCACTCCCAACTGATGTCCCTCCGAATGCCTCCAGGAGTACTTTGGTAGCAACGATAATTGTATAATGTCGGTAGAGCGAATAATTGAGAGAGAGCAATTTAGAATGGGAACTGATATGCAACACAGGGCCTTCTGCATCGCCGGAGGTAGCAAATGCGATATCAAAGTGCGGTATGTTCAAAAACGGTTCCTGCTCCCAAGAGTCTGGTGAATCAACCATGTAGCCTTCTAGGCCTCTTATATGGAAACTGAGTTTCCTGCCATCTGTCGGATTCTTTGACCCAGCAGGTGGCAGTTTTGAACCCCTAGTATCATCGGCAGAGAGAGTCCTCGAAGCCCGTCGTCTAGGTGGTGGCTTGGATCGTGATTCGCTCTTGCGGGCTCTGTATTCTATTGTCCAGGAATCCAGTTGTAGTGCTACCCCCCTAGTGAATTCGGATATTTCCTCATCTGCTCCTGCAACCTCCACACTAAAATCAATTCCTTCCATCTTGAATTGGTCGATCCATAGCGGTATCCGGCGAAGAAAATTCGGATCGCCATTCATCTCGGGTCTACTCAATTTATCTGATTTCACGTTGCGATGAAATTGGCCAACCATCTGTTTGATCCCTTGAACAATCTCGGGTCGGACGAGACGAAGGGAGAAGGTCTCAAGATGTGCGTGAGCAGTTACCTTAACTTCCGGGGAGGCGTTAACCTGGAACCTAACATCAAAAGCATCAGTTTGGAGAAGGTCATGCTTTTCGCCCGAATACGCTTGATAGTAGAGGTGATGAGACGTGATTCTAAAAGAGCAAGACAGCGAGTAGTCGTTTTGGCCTTCTGATTCATGCGAGGAGTCCGCGACTGCAGATATTGACGAAAGGCTAGAGATAAGCATATCCATATCACCGACCGCTCGGCGCTCCGGATCGTTGGAGGGCAAAAGAATTCGAATAACCGGCTCGTGAACGGAGAAATTAATGCTTGCTTTCGGAAGTAGCTTCGATATGAGGTGAGTTCGCTCCCGGGATCTAGACGTAGAATTCCCAGGTTTTGACTGAACAAGCGCCAACAAGATTGGGAGATGCCTCGGCTCAAGATCAATCGAGGGAGAAGTGACAACTACATTAGCAAAAAGAATATTTGTGTTCCGGTTCGACTCCGACTTCTCGACCAGCTGGATTGTCTTCGATGGCAAAGTCGTCTTGGAGGTCATCGTCACCATAGGGATATAAAAGATTTTATCTTTCCGGACACCATCATCGACGCTCACCGAGATCGATATCGCGGCCAACAGAGCCTGGTGAGCGATATCTTGAGGAGAAAAGTACCTGAGCCACAATATTAGCAATCAAGAGATCAAATCTAGGCTTTGGGAGGCTAACAAACATTCTGTGTGCTGGCGAGTTCTGATCCAGACGATGGACATCCATTGCTAGTTCCTTCATACCCACCAGGACATTCAGCGGCTTTCCCGACGGCTGTACCGTCCTTACAGACTTAGATATCAGAAGGTATCCGATAGCAAACTGAACCTCCTTTAAACCGCGTAGCAATGACTCTAGGAATTCCTTCGACTCCATAACCGTCTCTGTCATTCGCTCAGTTGTGCTGCCCGGTAAAGACATTTCCTCCATAACTGCTCCCAATTGGAGTTTGGACCCTGGCTTCCTAGGTTTCTTCGTAGCAGGAGCTCTGATGGCCCGCAATTTAACCAAGCACCCCAAAATCTCATCAAGCGGTATGGTAATTTTCCCAACCTTAAGCGCCATAGCCGCATCTCGGAACACATCTAACCCATTCTCCAGTAAGCCGTAGATATTGAAGTTGCAGTGGTCCAGAATCTCAATAGGCTCCTTCTTCTTCTCGGGGAAGAACAGAACACTCCTAGCGGTAAACATCCATTCGATTGGATTTTGATCCTCTTTCAAGTCAGTGGTGTGGTCGAACATACGGTTCCTCTCGGCAGTCTTCCGCCGAGTATCTAGTATCATGGTCATACTCCCCACCTGTACACTCCCGACATCTGCGATAGACAGGTTGGTATTCGTAAAAACAATATCCACCATCTGTAGCCACTTCACTAACTTGTGTACCTTCTTCAAAGACTCCCTCAGCTTGCTAATCCCCTCCCAGGCTCTGGTCTTTCGCCTTATCCCTCGCCCCTCTTCGCCCTTCAATGTATCCTTCCGCCCTCTTCTTTTCCCCCTCCTTTCCACTTCATCTGAGTCACTTTCTTCCTGTGTCTTCCTAAGATCGACAGAGAATTGCGAGTCCGAGATAACAATGCTAATCCATGTTGGTTGAGCAAACGTAGGTCTGTGTAACAAAAGACCTAGCTTCCGAACTTCCAGTTTGCTACCGTTCCCAGGCTCATAACTAATACGTTTAAAGGAAAAGTATCCAATGCGCTGAATCGATATTCCAGTCAGAATTCGTAGGACCGCAAAGAGCACGAATGTAGCCAGGTAAGCCAGTACCACCACACCGAACAAAAACGTTGGCAGATGGTATGCTGTCGCCATGATTTTCGGAGCCCCAAGACTTTCTTCCTAAATCACGAACTATGGGAATAAGCTCTTAACGAAGAAAGAGAAAGAGAGAGAGAAATGGCAGGGCCTCCGGTTCGTTTGTCGCTGTTTGGTGGATGCTTTATCAAGCTCTCATTATCGGTAGTGCTGATACAATGGGCCGTTTGTCTAGAATTTGGGTTCGCTGAAGATCAATGTGGCGTTCCTGGTGGAACTTCTGGTGGAGATGCAAAGAAGTCTGTAAAGTGGTGAATCCGAGAGAGAGGGTAGGGCGAGATAGAACTAGGTCAACTCCTGCATTCCTGATGGAAGGGAGAGGGAAAACAAAACCCTTCCAGCACCCCTTTAATCGGATGGAGATGAGCTGTTACGAACCACCCGCGAACCACCCGCGAACCAGAGCAGACTTGCTGTTCTTTGGGCTCGGTTTATCGCCAAGAATTCCTTTCTGTTGCGCGAGGCTTAAACTGGCTTGGCTCTCGACCCGGGAAATTGGTTGTGCTTCGACCATGGAGTTCTACTAACATTCTTCAGAGAGTATCTATCACCCGCTTGAATGTCACGATTACTAGGAAGCCAGCGGTATACATATAAGCACAAGCCAGTGCCGCCTTTGATTCTGATTTTCGTTGCCTTTTTTCTTTTTTTTCTTTTTTTTTTTGCGGGATAAAGCTTTCGCTACCTATTTTCCAATGATATATCTTTTGGGTAGCCAAATTCTCGGCAGCTCTGCACCCTTGAGCTTCCCTGCCACCGGACCGGAAGATCTGACCGCCCGCTACCGGTACCAATTTCGGAACATCCGTCCGATCTATGCGAGCGACAAAATATAAGATGAATCATGCCCACAGAACCCTTTACCTTTGTCGGAACACCGGTATCTGGCGCAGTGCCGGCAATGGAGTAATGGATTCTTGGGCACTGAATTAACTTGAATAAGAGATGTTTGTCTTAGGACGTCAAAGTTTCCCCTTTAAGTAACGCGTTATTTTGTTTTGCTTGCATTTTCTCCCGTCCCGTCAAATAGGAAACTTGGACGTCCCGTCTTACCCAAGCTAATACAGCAATTTATTTTTCTTCCGCGGACACCTTCTTTCGCCTCTCCAACTTCTCTATTTCCTCATTTGCAATCGCAATATCTGCCTCAACAGCCAAAAGCTTCTCCTTCAGCATACCCGCGTACTCCTTCCTTGTCAACCTCTTGACAGGACTCCACTTTGAACGGATAGCACGATCTAGTATGCTCTCATTTGGCTCCGGGTTCTCCAGTTTTTCAATTGCCTCTTGTGCATGTCTCGCATCGGCAACATTATAGACATATTGTCCCCCCAATCCTACCAAACCCCAGACAATGGCGCCCGGGGCAGCGTTTGATATTTTACCTGTAATAAATAAATAAATAAAACAAAGAAAAATATTAGGTTGAATTCATCGTGAGACTGCGGGTGTGCCTGATTCAAAGGACCGGGTATTCATACGCAATATTATCCCGAGAAAGCCACCAGCAATGGCTCCAGATGCCCCGCTAATAAGAACCCTGTCCCTGGGTATTATCGCTGTACCAGGCGGGGAGGCATCGTGAATAGCACGACACATTGTCGATCTGACAGCTGTAGGGCACATTAGAACCAACCAATATTTTGTAATCATTGCCAGAATACAGCCAGAACTGGTTACATACCCCAATAGGTCCAACCAAGTATAAAAGTGTTTGCACCTGTAAGCACGGCGAACGTCTTAGCATGTGGGGTTGATCGGAGAATACCAATCACCCCTCCAGCGAGTGTGCCTGCGAGTCCTGCTCGGGAGTTAGAAAGAGCAAGCTCGCCAGGGACTTAAACCGCATGCCGATTAGGCGGGGACAACGGACCGGTCGCTGCGCCAACCTTGAGGGCAGGGACGAGGATTGGTTCAGGAGGCTCGGACCGGGAGGAGCTCTGCATAGTGGTTTGTTGTCGTTGCTGAGACTCTCCAGCTCAAGGTGATGACGAGGAGCCTAATTAGCGGTAGGGTGTGTGATGCGAGGATGCAACAGAGGGAGAGAGGAAGAAATCAAAGCTCAGAGGATAGAGGATAAGGAAGTATCTGTCAACAAGCTAATATCTCTTGAGCAGCAGAACCTGTTGTTTGCGAGAAGGTTAGTGGGGCCAATTTTAAGAGGGGAGAAGCAAAAGAAAAAAGAAAAAAAAGAGAGAGGGAGGGAGAAGACTCTAGGCGGCACTCAAGAGGGCATGCATACTCGGGGCAGTAGTAAAGTATTGGGACAACCAGTCGTCTGAGCGTAATTACTTTATTTGGAGAACGAGGATCGAGTTGGGGATTTCTATGAGCCTTCAGTTCAGATCCTACATCTCAAGTACTTAAGCAACATATAGTAACGATTGATATCCTTTCTAGGAAGTTTGCATGATTCGGTCATTGATTCGCTCCCATGCAAAATCCTGTAAGTCCCAATACTTTACCCCTGCCCCAACTACATTGCATATCGTACCGGCAACTGAGTAGTAAAAAAAAAAAAAAAAAAACGATAGAGCACAGTGATTTTGTGCCACTTGCCTGTGTGGCTTTCTGCTTTTACTTTTCTTCCGCTTCTCTTCTCATGCAGAAGCTCAAGGACAGACTGGCTTGATGAACCGGCAATTGGCTCCCATGGGAATTATATGCAATGGCGCAACGTGCTTTGAAGGAAAACTTTGATGAAATTCTAAGGACAGTCGGCAAGAATGCCAGATTGCAACCAAATTATCTCTGACCGGTCACTCGATTTGGTCTAGACGATGCACAGTATCTCCATCCTCAATTATCAGTACTCGAGTACCGACTCGGACACCGACAATGCTCCAAACAAGATTTTCCTCCCCCAGTACGATACTCGAATGCAATTAAAAAAAAAATGCTATGCGGGAGCTCTGTGGTCTGGCAGTATTGTTGGTGGTTCGTCAAAACCCTAGGGTTGCTATTGGGGCCGGGGCCCGGTACGATAAGGATGTCTACCGGTACTCGAGTATGATACCGTAGTTCACAGTGTCGTATTGCCTGCTTCCTTTCCCTTTTCTTTTGGTGGTTTCAATACTGTGGTGACCCACTTTTTCTGCCACACACACAACCTGGCTTCTCGTCCCACCAACCCGACGTTACCTAGAATACATTCGCTCTGCTGAACCGTTACCCTCCAGAGGGGCCAAAAAAAAAAAAACCTCCCCTTCATTTCTCTCAACTGTGACCTTCCCGCTTCTTCCCCACACACTCCCACCCTCTCCCACTCTTTTCTCTAACTCAATCTCCTCGACAGACGAACAATTTTTCTTCCCCTTGCTAAACGGACAGATCAGTTCTTTTAGCATATTTATTCTCAGCAAGCGCGCTTCCTATATAAAGCGCGTTCGCTATTTTTGCAATCATGGGTAGGCACCGAAATTTCTCTCTTAGTTTCCGTTTCGATCCGATGCGCACGACGGATATTGGTGCATGGCTTTTTTCCAATGGTCATTATTTGGCTGACCATCCTTTGCAGCGCCGCCAAAACAGAAAGCCGTCAAGATGCCCCTAGGAGAATTCCTTATGGATCAGAGTATGTCGCTGGACCCCTCCTCTCTGCTTTGCAGGACCTTGCTTGGCGGCTCCTTTTATCGATAAACAACATGCTAACGTATCCCTCCTTCAATAGGCACGGGTTCCTGGGCTGATGAAATGGAGGACATGCCCACCCTTCGTATGTGCAATGCTTTAATTTCCCCCCATAATTTTCCATTCTCTTCATTACTTTCTTATCTCACTACATTATCATCTGATTCTATAACTGTCCTATAGCCACTGGTGAGTCTGATCATACCTAGTTATATGCTCACTTCACTGGCTGCGGGCTCTCTTTCCTTTGGTCTTGGTGTACTAATCTTTTTGTTTTCTAGATAATCGTTCCGGAGCTGGATATGGCAACCGTCGTGACTATGGTGGAAACAACAGCTTTGGTGGAGGTAACTTGAGTAGAAGTTGATCTTCTACCTTCCCCTCCTTGACAGCCGTTTTCTAACCCTTGACCTGTCTAGGTGATCGCGAGGACCGTTACCCGCCTCGTCAAGCTATTCCGCCCCCCGATAAACCCCCCTTTACTGCCCATGTTGGGAATCTATCCTTCGATGTGACCGAAGCACAGATGTCTGAGTTCTTTAGCTCCTGCCAGGTTGAAAACGTTAGGCTTGTTCGCGATAGAACAGACGAGCGCCCCAAAGGGTTTGGGTATGTGGAGTTCAAAACCAAGGAGGGGTTGATTGCAGCTGTCAATATGAGTGGCGAAAGCTTTTGTGGTAGGGGTGTGAAAATTAGCGTCGCTGAGCCACGTATGTCTCCCCTAACTATGAAGCCTCCGGCAATATTGGCTGACACTTTTTTCTATAGAGAAGGATCGTGGCGATGACCGTACCCAAGGAGAATGGCGTCGGAGTGGTCCTCCTCCCCTTGCCGACCCCCCACGTCGGGGGAGTGAACGCGGTGACCGCCTTGGGGATCGCTTTGGAGAGGGCGGAGACCGTGGCGATCGACGCCATAGCTATAATGATGCATCTGAGAGAGCACCTCCCCGTGAAGCCCGGGAACTCGACTGGGGAAAAAAGACAGCTCTTCCTCCTACACCCACTGCGAGTGAGCATGGTGGCCGTCCTCGTAGCGGGGATCGTGAGTATAGAAGGCGTTCTCCCGCTCCAATTAGCGAAGGAGGTCGGGGGGGTTCCTACCGTGAGCGTCCACAAATCGAGAGGCAGCAGACGGCACCCGAGAGGAATAACGCATGGCGTAACACCGCTCGCCCGGATCCCCCGGCTGTCCAGGAGCCGCTTCACGGGAGCACTCCTGCCAGTCCTGTTGTCCCACATACCCGTCCCAGGCTAGAACTCAAGCCTCGAAGTGAACATCCCGTTGAGCCTGGACCAACTTCCGCAGCGTCTACTGGCGAATCATCGAAGGCAAATCCATTTGGCGCAGCTAGACCTATTGATACATCTCAGAGGGAAAAGGAGGTTGCGGAGAGGAGAGCAGCTGCCATTGCTGCCAGAAAGGCTAAAGAAGACAAAGCCCGTGAAGAGAAGAAGGCCCGTGAAGCTGAGAAGCAAAGCGAGGCCGGCACTCCAACCGGAAGCAACAAAAACTTTGCACTTCTCAGAAGAGCGTCGGCAGGCCCTGAGGGAGCTGCCGCAGAGGGCGAGGGTGAAAAGGAGAAGGAAGTTAGGGTAGAGAAGAAGGATGAAAGGCCACCCAAGGTTACAACGGGCAGCTGGAGGGCCACCAGGACAGAGCCAAAGGATAAGGATGCCGCGAAGGAGCCTAAGCTTGACACTGGTAGGGCCTCAAATTTCGCAGCCACTGAGGAGGATGCCGATGGTTGGACTCCAGTCTCATCCGGCAAGCGGGGGCGCGGAAGCGCAAACGGTACAAAATCTTCGACGGGTTCTTAAATGCTGTGTATTATGGGTGCCCTTTTTTCTTTTTTTTACTCAAAACGGAAATTTAAAAGCGTGTTTCTATGTCTCTTCATCACTTGCCATTCTTATGTTATATTCTGTTCCGTTGTTCCCTTCTCCTTCGCTTCTAGTCGCCTTCTTCACATTTTCTTTTCTTTTTGGAATCACAAAGCTAGAGCGTTGGGTCTATTTCCTTCTGTTTCTCCCTTTTATTCTTCTCTCTCTCACTTGGCGACTGAAAAGAAAAGGTACTGGAAAGCCTCCCAAAAAAAAACAGCTCGGATCCCTTTTCCTGTATTACATTACAGCTTCTTGTTCCTTTTAAAAATGAGAATTTGAAAATATTTATGACGTGTTATTCCTTGTGGTGTAATGTATTGAGCCTGAGCTGCGTGCGGCCTTATGGCCACCGCGCAGACTGCGGGGCCACCCGCCCCCCTGTATCGCTTGATGGTCAACTTGGTTCTTTGCGATGTTTTTTTTCTTCATTCCTTGCTCTATTTGCTCCTTACACTACTGCTACAGCGAGTTATGATACACGGTAGGGAGGCAGAGCAGAGATGAAGTCATATGGATAGATGGTGAAATACGATAGAGATGAGCTGAGATATGTTGCTCTGGCTTAGCCGAAATATTGGGCTCAACCATTTGGTATTGCTGACAACCAAATCTGAATAATATGCTCTAGTTGATACCGGTCATAAACCATCATTCGGCGGAGCATTCCCAAGCACAGCGGATACATACACACTTACCCCACCCGGTAGTGATAGTCTTAGCAGTGCTAACATCCGAGATTCTCATACACCGTATCATTGTCCATGAAGCCCCCAAAAATTCGCCATACATTGTGCCACATCCACCCCGAACAGCCTCTCCTCCTTCCCCCCCCCCTTTCCTCCGACTCCAATTCACGTTCCAACCGACCTTGATAGCGTTGGCAGCGACGGGGTGGTCACCCCTTTGTGTGTGCTCTTGTTTTATGTTTTCGTTCAGTAAGACTTTCGTTCGCTGGTTGTGTTCACTCGTCAGGTCGCTCGCTCATTCGCTCTTTTGTTTGTTTGTTTATTTATTTGTTTAAGAGTCTGGCCAGTGGATAGAGGGTAGGTGCTTAAGGCACCGGTGGCGGAGGGTTGGGCAGAGGGTATCTTATAGCATTCCGGAGTGTAGGGAGGTGTTTTCGTAACAGTGGTATGGAATCATTTTGTGCCTAAGGGAATGTTCTGATGCCAGGGGGTATTCTGATACTTCAGGGCAGTTGATTTGGTGCCTCGGAGATTTAGGAAGAAGAAGGAATAGTGAAGGATGGGGGGGGAGGGGGGATTAAGTCATTGCAAGTGATCTTAATCCTCGACTTTAGGTTCAATACTAGCAGCATTGGTTACCACGTTGTCGAAAGCTCGGTAGAGGTGTCAGAGGCGTCTTTCCACAGCCTGAGCAATGCTATGCTCTTCGGAAGCCTCTGGATCTGCACCTGGTGGAGCGGGAATAGAGTCAAGAACGGCAATTGAGGGATTTCTTCCACTCTGAAATCAGAACGAGAGCCACCAAAAAAACCGAAGTAATGACCCTAGGCATGGTTTTAAATTTTCCAAGCGAGCACGAGAATGATAGGTCTACTATATAGTCCGGCGTGTCACAATACTCGTGGAGGAGGCAAAGGGGATGTTTTCCGGGAAATACAAGGTTTTCTTTTTAGATATCGTGTAAGAGGGCTCATGCGATTGTATGAGTATTTAACTAGTATGTTATTGCTGTTGCTTGAGCTATTATTGCTTTCTCGGTAGGGCTGCCTTTATAGTAATAATATCGAGTAGAACTATATTACGCTAATGTTAATACTACATGTCAGCCAAATTTACAATATCGATGAGATATCAGAATTGTTTACCTGATGTGCAAAGCAAGCCATGGTAGTAAGTCAGTAACACTTTCGTTGTAACAAACGGCGTGCTACTGCGCAGTGTATACCACGATCTGTGCATACTATGATTACCTTCACCAAGCTCAATTTCCCCTGCCAGCTTCTCTATTTTGCACTCTATCATTGCGTATGAAACCTGGCCGGTCTCGGACTTACAGGCTATGTCTTCTGCTCGGGCTGTGTATACCTTTCCATGGTAATTGATCACAGAGCCCGTAAATGCATCTTTCCGCATATCTTTCCATCTAGATTCTACCAGTCCAACTTCTTGGCCACTGAAAAAGCCACGATTTGATTTAGTTAAACCCTGCCAATTTTTGTAGCAGACAACTGCCCAGCATATGAGGACTTAGAATAGAACACTTGTGAGCGTAATAATCGAAATATTTTGTTCACTTCTGGATCTTTGATCCCCCGTTCTAGGAGATTTGCTGCTACAGTTGCGCTTGTTGCTCACATTGGGAAGCCCTGGCAATTCTGCAGCTCTAAATGGTACATCAATTTCTTTAGCGATATTGAACTTTCACTGGTGAAGCTGGAGGGTATTATTGAAAATGGCTGACTTCGGGGCAATCCCGTTGCTAAAGAGTCACTAAATCCAAAATGAACTTCTCCCACTCTCTCCTTTCATTAGGTTCTACTCTCTCTACTATGTCCTCCAACTGGCCAATCATTATTCCAGACCCAGATCCTAGATCTTTGCTATTAACTCCTTTTTACTTCTAAGTTATTAATTGAGTTGCTAATCCACGTATCTCTAGTGTTATTTGTTGACAGCGTAAAAGAACATAGTTTATCATTTTTTCTTTCCTCTATGATACATAAATGAGCAGGAATTGTTGGACTTTCGACTTTCCTCTTCACCTCATTATTATTACATTTATCAGCTAGAACCTTATATAATCTTCATTTTATTTCATACCCGATAAGCGGAAAAGTCATCGATAATATGATCATGTCCACTGATAGTTGAGACAGGCCCGGCACCAGACCCAATAATGCCAACTGTTGGGTTTTCCAAGTGGCTAGAGTATAATTGCCATTCCTTTCCTTTTTCCCCGGTAGGCATCTTGGGTTTCTATTGATTTTGTCATTCTTCTACTCGTTCTGAAAGCAGTCACATATCTCTGATCTCCCGGTGGGATGCCAAGCCCTGTCAGGCCCCCCGTCACCCCCTGTCACTCTTCTTCCTGGCTACCTATCGCTGACCTTGATCTGGTCCATAGCCAGGCACCAAGCGCTGGTACTAACGGGTCCTGCCAACACCGGGCCTTACTTCCGCATACCACCAACCAGTCCCAGCCGTGCGCAGACCTGCTCTACATCCGACCAGGGGTACCGGTAAATAACAAAAAAAAATTGGAAGACCTGCGTTCGCACAATAACCGTTGTGTGTGGAAGATTTGATTGATCGGCAGAACTAAAAGTTAGGCCTACCGTTTTGATTTCGGGCGGCTATTCATCTAATATCACTCGGGGATGGTTTTTGGTCGTAGCGTGGGACTGGGGGAAGGTTTGGACCTGAAAAGCGAGTACTGTATGGCGCCCTGGGCTCGGATATCATGGATCTGGATAGCGTGGTACTTCTTTGGTATGGGCTTATCGTCATAGTAAGGTTCCTGAATGCCCTTGGCGGAATCTGTAATCAGCTTCAGAATCCTGTCTTGCGCGTTTGTTCCTGATGTACTATAACCGTTGTAATTGTTTCTTCGAAGAGGTGGGCCTCTGGTGTTTGGTAATTAGTAGTCACTGGTCTATATTTTGTCTTCTGCTGTTCGTCGCGGCCTCCTCCTCCTCACCTCCCACCTCCCGGCTGAGGTGCCTTACCTAGCGCAGCTTTACTTAGCCTATCCATCCCCACAAGAAGCAAGAAAATGTAGCCCAAGCTGTGGGCTCCTATTCTCCCTTGTGGTGCGCCAATCTATTTTGTCCGTTTTTTTTTTTTACTTTTGTCCTTTCAGCCTTAGCGATACACTGGAACTACGACCTAATGGTTTAACATCATTGTCCCAGCAGATTTGGACTTCCCAAGGTCTCAAGTGCGGTTTCCCTGAGGACTATAATTGAATCCTCCAGACAAAATAAAATACCCACATGTCCTCATGGAGGGCAGAGGAGTGAGGGGGGAGAAGGAAGCCGAAGCCTTCCAATAAAGTTAGATGTTGAATCCTAGCCCACTATATCCTATCCTCTCCCTCCCTCTCTGCGGACGTGTGGTATAATGGACCCGAAGAAGGATGTAGTGTGGCAACACAACAACAACACTGTCGGGGCAATTATCAGCCTTGATTGATCCGACCTGTATGTCTATTCCACTTGGGCCTGTGAGCAGGCCAAGGTAAACTTGACCCAATCCACCGACGGCATCAAAAGTCTCTGGCAGAATGGGGGTTAAGCCTTGAGGGGACTACGGGTAGGTCACTCAGGGGAGTTATCAGGAATGATGATCAGTGTGACTCACGCTGACTATACTTATCAGTGCCCGAGTATCTGGAAACCTTCGTCCGTTTATATCAGTGACATCTTGCACAAATTCTTCAAGTTCCTGTGAGCAACCTAGTTTGTTGGACTTTTTTTCTTGCTACTAATATTCCTATTGCCCCAAATCCTCTGAACACCACTGAACGGCATGGGACAGCAAGCTGTTATTGATATATATCTATTTTCCTTTCTTGATGTTATATTTCTTCCTCACGCTGATGCCTGTCCCCTAGGTCCCTCCATATTGTTCTGAGGATATACATCAGTGAAAGGATATCAAAGCCCAAGTATGACACATCATACAGCCAGCCAGTGAAATATGATAATATGGGGGTATACCAGTTCCTTCTCCAGAGGCCAGTATGTGCACACCTCAGGTAGAGGACTAAGCCCACTATGAGTACCGGTGCTGAATCAAGGACTCCCTGGGCGCAAAGTATCCTATCCTCACCTTGGATATCATTGCCCTTTATATATGTTTAGCCCTTTATCTGATTGTACTCGGCCGGGCCATATCAGCAAGCTTGTACTGCTGCATTTGAAAGTTCTAAGGTGCTGGCCCTGGACTAAGCCAACCAGCTATCACACTTCGGATGCACCAAAAAGCCACTATGATTGTCTAGAGGGTTAATGTAGGGTTGGCTTTATCTTCTTCAGTGCCAATAATTAGGAAAGGCTTTTCTACGACAAAACACTAGGGTCTACAAAGCTCGGGTTACATTCTCTGATCTTTGTTGCTACTACAAAGTACTAGGGCATACCACATTTTGTTACCAGTCAGGTTGAACTACCTAGCGCTTCGTCCTTCGATAGATATTTATTTAGGTTGATTTAGTAAAAGTCAGGTGAAAAGAATCCTAGACTTCCACTAATGATTATCCGTCACCAAATTCGGAGACTAATTAGTACTTACTACTTGAACTCCGCTACCAAAGCCCAGGCTAAAGTCAGGATGCACCTCTTGAGGGGAACTATAGAATACCAAGGTAATACTCTTAACATATTGCCCAGAGACATCTGCGCTTGCTGCGGATTGCAAATCACTCCGCTTTGAACGTTCTCATCCAGCGCGCTCCATCGTGGCTGTTTCGAAAGTGCCATCACTAGTGGTCACTCGTGTACTAAAAACCAGTACTGTAGCAAAACGGATGTGCTAAACTGCAAGACACGCTGAGATTGTGGGTTTTAGAGCGGCTAGTCCCCACTGTGCTTAAAGTAAGTGCAATAGTGCTAATATATTTTCTGACATAAAAAATCTGATAAAGAGATTCCGGGGTTTTTCCTGTCAATTTAACGGAGTGGTAAGGCGTGACGTCTCAAGAATTTCGAGGCATTATAGCTCTCACGATCGTTAGGATGCTATGCACGATCGTGTGGTAGTTGACGGAAATCTACGATGTTTGCGCGATAGGGAATTGAGGTGATGGTACGTTGAAGTGGTAATAACTCAACTGGCTAACTGTGTGCTGAGCCGCCTGAAGAAAGCGGGGACGTATGGTACATGGCGCTCTGTAGACCTCCCACACCGGTCGAGGGCACAATTGAACGGAAACCAGTTGCGCAACCTGGCGCCCGTATGCAGCCATTGACCAAGACATGAGTACCACGACAGAGCCAAGAGGATCACCAGCTTGCTTTTACTTGCATTCGCAATTAACACCTACCTGACTTATCGAAAGATATGTCATCAGAGCCTCAGGGGGAGGTGGACGGAGGTGGATCAGGAGTCAGTGGGGTGGGAACCTCGCGATTAACGTGGGGGCGTATGATAGCTATCTGGGCCAAAAAAACAAGCCCCAAAGCCACCAAGCCACCAAGCCTAGCAATTGTATTGCGCCTGACTTACCTTTGCCCCTGAGTGTATCATACAAGTGGCACAATGCATGGTGAGGAATTAGGAACCAAGCTTCTTGGCCGGGTAATGGCAGTAAAAAGCTCTCTTAACGCTAAACCTAAATAGGCAAAAGGTCAATATTGACAAGCTCTAACCGCTCAGCGACACTTCCTCCTCGCCTCGAACTTTGTTTTTTGTGCCTCTGCAAACTTCTGCATTCTCACCCCCATCCTTCCTTCCTCGCACTTCCCGAACAATCTCTCTTGCCTGTGTACACAACCGGATCTTTACTTGTTTTCAAAACAACATACATTCCTCCGCCCCCTTCCGGTACACACAACAATGCTTCCTGAACCTCGTTCTCTCCACAACCTCACCCTCGAACACCATCATACTCTCCGAACCTCTGCTTCTAGCGCTTCCTTACGTTCGAGAGATGGTAGTCTGTCCACTCAAAAAATGCCCATAGAATCAAATAATTCCGGCAGCGGCAATGTCCGGGTTGTCGTTCGAGTTCGTGGCTTCTTACCAAGAGGTTTGTTTGCGCAAAGTTTCAACTCCATTATGCTTTTGCGCTGACGAATATACTCGTTTAGAAATTGAGCGCGGCGCGGCCAATTTAATTGAGATGGATCCGCGAAACCAATCTACCACACTTCACCCACCCCCCCATGACTCAACCAAGGCGAATGCGAGGAAGGTTATGGACAAGAAAGTTTTCACCTTTGACAATTCATTCTGGAGCTTTAGCCGCGATGATGACCATTATGCGGACCAAGATGATGTCTACGATGCGCTTGGAGAGGAGTTTCTAGATCACAATTTCGAGGGATACCATACTTGTATTTTCGCATACGTACGGGCCTCCAACTCAATTTAACGGGAAAACGTCGCTAATGCATATCCTAGGGTCAAACCGGAGCCGGAAAGAGCTACTCGATGGTTTGTTTGTGCCTTGGTTCAACGACATCGGGAGTATGGGATGCTGACGAGTGATGATTTGTGAAGATGGGCACCCCCGAACACCCCGGTCTCATTCCTCGTACTTGTCGAGACTTGTTCGAGCGTATAGAATCCAACAACTCGCCGAGTGTCAACTACTCCGTCCGTGTTTCGTACTTCGAGGTCTATAATGAGCATGTTCGTGACCTTTTGGTCCCTCGTCGTGATCCACCGTACTACCTTAAAGTCCGTGAATCGCCTACGGAAGGTCCTTACATCAAGGACTTGACAGAGGTTCCAGTTAGAGGCATTGCTGAGGTTCTGAAGTGGATGAAGATGGGGGATAATAGCAGGACGGTTGCCAGTACCAAGATGAACGACACTAGTAGTAGAAGTCATGCGGTTTTTACACTTGTGTTGAAACAAATTCATCATGACATGGATACCGACGAGACTACCGAGAGGGTTGCTAGAATTAGGTAGGTTATTACTGGATAGCAGGGATTAAGATAGTAGCTGATGGAGATTAGACTTGTGGATTTAGCAGGTTCTGAGAGAGCAAACTCTACAGGTGCAACGGGTGCTCGGCTGAGGGAAGGCTCCAACATCAATAAGTCTCTTACCACACTCGGGAGAGTCATCGCGGCACTAGCAGATGACCCTCCTCAGAAACGTGGAGGGAGGAAGAAGGAAGTTGTTCCGTACCGCGATTCTGTAAGCTCCCTTCTATTCCTTATCATTCCACCAAGCTAACCCTACCTTCCCAGATCCTCACTTGGCTCCTGAAAGACTCCTTGGGCGGTAATTCCAAAACCGCCATGATAGCATGCATCTCCCCGAGCGACTACGACGAAACTCTCTCGACCCTGCGCTACGCCGACCAAGCCAAGCGCATCCGCACCCGCGCCGTGGTTAACCAAGACCACCTCTCCTCCGCCGAGCGCGACGCCCAAATCGCCGAAATGCAGGAAACCATCCGCGCGCTCCAGATCTCCGTCTCTCAGGTCGCCATGACAAAGAAGCAAAACGACATGCAGAGCGAGCAGCTAGAGATCTACCAGACCGAAGTGGACAAGATGCAGCGCAAGATGGAAGAAGCGAGGACTGTGGCCGAGTGCAAGATCAAGGCGCTGCAGACGCAGAACGAGGCGCTGAGACTGCATCTGAGGCTCGCCGTCGAGAGCTTGAAGAATCCGATCCCCACTGTCGTTCCGCCTAGCAGGCGGACGAGTATTGGTGAGGATTGGGAGGGGTATAATAGTGATGCCCCCGACGAGGTGGGCGGTGGCTGTGACGATGATAGCGACGATGATGAGAGGCATGAGATGGAAGCTAGGCTCGAGGATCTACTCAAGGATTTGGGAATGTTCCGTAGGAAGGTTTCTGATGATAAGAGCCGGTTTCTAGGGGATGCTCACCTGAGGGAGATTCACGTTAACTAGATTATGGAAACTATAATGATTATACATGACGGATGGATGGACGGACGGACGGATGGGCAACGATGGCAGGCGTTTGTTGGTTTTTTTTTTCTTCTTCCAACGTATAGCATAAAAAAACGGGCGACCCCAGGTGTTTCCCCCGCCTAATTCTACGTATATAGTTTAGTCATTCCAACAATCATACCAAATTCCTTTTCTCCCTCCGGGGGGCGAATTTTAAACTCTCCCATAAATTGGTTTATTCTATTTCACACAATTCCACCAAGGTTGCCCCCCCCCGTTTCCCTTCTTCTGTAAGCTATATAAAGTGAGATAAGTCCCAGTCCCAGTTCCAGTTTAACCAGTCAAACATCAATCCTCTTAGCCTTCCCCACAAGACTCCGACTAGTATTCAAGACAAACATATCTGGCCCCGTCTCCCCATCCTCCACGAGCCCCTCAATAGTCTTGGCAACGGTACGATTCGAAGTGACGGTAGTGAAGCCCTTCTTCCATCCGGTCACGAACACAGCTCTATTCACAGTACTCAACTTGGCCACAATCCTTTGCTGCAGTTGATTCTCGGGAGCCCAGTCATCCTCAATGACTCCAACCGGTAATTTCAATTCCCATTTCCCTCCACCGCCACCGCCCGCATTCTTATCGTCGAGTCCATACGCACTCAGCCCCTCCCATTCCCCTTCCTCCGCTTGGCCTTCCAGGATCATTCTCATGCGCTCCTTCTCGCTGGGGCTACCGACGATGTCTACTATTTCCACGAAGCGCTTTTTCGCCGTGGCGGTGGTGAGTAGGGCGCGGGAGTGCAGGAGTGGATATATTTCCTCGCCCATGCGGCGGCCGGAGGACTCGAGTTCTAATTGGCGTTTTATGGCGGGGTGGAAGCGCTCTTGGATCGGCACCGGGCCGTGGGTTATATCTGAGACTAGGGCTAGTAGGATGGTGACGTCGAGGTTTATAGTTGTGGAAGTTGTGATTAGGGGCTTTACCATTTCTTGGAGTGCTTCTGTGTCTGTTGCTGCTGGTTGTGATGATTGTGAAGTAGTAGTAGTAATACTTTCAGTGGACGCTTCTATTGTAGTTGCTGTCGAGTCCTCTTCCCCACCAAGGATAACCCCAGAGCCAAGCTGTACTCTAGCCCCTTCCGCTATAATCGCCGTAAGGAACCCCCTCACCGCAACCCTCTCCTCCTCCTCCAGCTCTCCCTCCCCTTCACCATCCAACCGTAAATTTGGCAGCCAGATAAGCACACTGGGATGTAAATACTGCACCCTAAAGCACCTACTCGCCTTCACCAACCCCCTAACACACTTGACGAGCCCAACCTCCCCCTCCGCATCCTCCCACCCACCCTTCGCCAGCGAATGCATA